>JBBPBX010039934.1:10506-29633 GCA_038048925.1 Garcialebias charrua | reverse complement strand
TCATAATTTCCTCTTTGTTAGTTCCACTAAGAAAAATACTGTTGGTGCAGCTTTTAATTGAATGACACACCTTATTATCTACTTTTGGTATTTTAGCTGCAAGGCTTGATCCAATATTTACAAAATATTGATTAAATTCATTTACGATATCATTCTCATCATGTATTTCATTGTCATCTTTCACAAAATATTTTGCAATGTTCGTTTTTGTTTTATGACTTTTTAGAACATCATTTATTACTCGCCATGTTGTTTTAGTGTCACCATTGCTCTTGTTTAATAAATCACTATAGTATTCTTTCTTGCATCTTCTTATAATCATTACCAATTTATTTTTATATTTTTTATATTTTTCTTCAGCTTGTTGTGTTCTCGTTTTTAAGAAACATAAATACAAGTTTTTTTTTTTTTTACAAGCATTTCTCAACCCTTTAGTCATCCAAGGTTGGTCAACAATATTTCTTTTTCTACAATTTCTTTGCACACAATTCTTTTCATACAGAGCTTCTAAAATGTTCATAAATTCATCATATGATTTGTTAACATCATCAATATACACGTCCTTCCAGTTTTGCTTCTGTAAATCGTCTTTTAATTGATCCATAGCTTTTTTTGATGTGTTTATTATTTTTTTATTAATTGTAACTTCTTTTGTAATGTTTTGATCATTTCTGTAGATAGTGAAAACTGGTAAATGATCACTTAAATCAGTTGTTAAGATACCACCTGTCATATCCCCATTAGTTATATTTGTGAAAATGTTGTCAATTATCGTAGCACTATGAGTTGTAATTCTTGTTGGTTTTGATATTAACGGATAAAGATTTAAACTATACATTGAATTTAGAAACGTGCTGATGTTATTTGAATCCGTTTTATTTCCCAGGTCAATATTAAAGTCTCCACACAAGAAAACTTTTTTATTTAAACTCTTTTCCAGTAGTTGTATGATTTTATCGGTGAATATTTCTATATTTGATCCTGGTGATCGATATACACAACTTATGGAAATGTTTTTAGCATTTTCGTTTAATATTTCTATTGTTATTATTTCCATAAGATTGTCAACAATTATGTTGTGGCATAACAAAAATATCAGTACCCTTAAGATTGTAAGTACTCTGTCTTTTAACAAAAAACGTTTGGATATTTGAGGGTAATGTGAAATTCTGTGCCTTGTGTGTGTTTTGTTCCCGCCACAGAGCAAAGAGGCAGAATTGAAAATATCTTCTGTCTGACCATCTGTGCATGTTGTGAGGAAGACAACTTAAAAAAACAAGCACAGTAGCAACTTCCATTTTGGTGCGTGGCTGCATGTTAGAAAAGTTTCTTTTGACAACCGGGTTGCTAGGTCAAATTCCAAGACGCTGCCAACACACACACACACACACCCACACCCACACCCACACACCCACACACACACCCACACACACACACACACACATTCTTGTACTCCCCACATAGTGAGGACCAAGTAAAAACACCAGCAGAGTGAGGACCACTAGTTCTGAATGACTTAGAAAGAGTGTGAGAGCAATTTTGGACACTAGATGTCACCCACCCACTAAACACTCCCTCAGACATTGCAGAACAGCAACATTTTGAAAAAAGATTTTGACCATCAAATTGAGGACCGATAGGTGTGTGAAAAAAGGTATTTAACCATCCAAGTGGGGACCGTTTAGTGTGTGAATGCCTATTATGCTCTAACCTTCTGTTCTACTACTTTAAAGATCAGTTTTAGTTTTGTTAGGTTTGGTTTATTTTCACATTAGCTATTTTAACATGTTTTCTGCATTTTTTTAACCAATTGTTAACCAATTTAACATTTGTTAAACTATTTTTGGTTGCTTACATCTCTTTTAAAACCTATGGAACACTTTAAAGGGTAATTTAGCCTTTTGTAGTTTCTGTTTTTAGCCAGTTAAACTATTTGTTTAAGCATTTTAAACTTATGTACACCATTTTAAACATGTACTTTCTTTGAGTGAGTTATAATTACTTCGTTTGTTTAGCTATTTTAAATATTTTCTTTATTTTTCAAGTAACTGGTAACCAATTTAACGTTTGTTAAACAAATTTTAGCTTCCCTACAGCACTCCTTTAGATTATTTTTTAACAATTTAAAGGGCCATATCATCTTTTAAAGCTTCAGGTTAGCTTTTTTTTGGCTTGTTCAACCATTTATTTTTTCTCAAATATCCATCCATCCATCCATTTTCTTCCGCTTATCCGGGGTCGGGTCGCGGGGGTAGCAGCCTAAGTAGGGAGGCCCAGACTTCCCTCTCTCCAGCCACTTGGAGCAGCTCCTCTGGGGGAATCCCAAGGCATTCCCAGGCCAGCCGAGAAACATAGTCCCTCCAGCGTATCCTGGGTCTTCCTCTGGGTCTCCTCCCGGTGGGACATGCCCGGAACACCTCACCAGGGAGGCGTCCAGGAGGCATCCTAACCAGATGCCCGAGCCACCTCAACTGGCTCCTCTCGATGTGGAGAAGCAGCGGCTCTACTCCGAGTCCCTCCCGGATGACTGAGCTTCTCACCCTATCTCTAAGGGAGAGTCCAGCCACCCTGCGGAGAAAACTCATTTCAGCCGCTTGTATCCGAGATCTTGTTCTTTCGGTCATAACCCAAAGCTCATGACCATAGATGAGGGTGGGAACGTAGATCGATCGGTAAATTGAGAGCTTTGCCTTTTGACTCAGCTCTCTCTTCACCACGACAGACCGGTACAGCGCCCGCTTCACTGCGGACGCTGCACCTATCCGCCTATCGATCTCACGCTCCAGTTTTCCCTCATTCGTGAACAAGATCCCGAGATACTTAAACTCCTCCACTTGGGTAAGGACCTCCTCCCCGACCCGGAGAGGGCACACTACCCTTTTCCGGCTCAAGACCATGGCCTCAAATTTGGAGGAACTGATCCTCATCCCGGCCGCATCACATTCAGCTGCAAACCGCTCCAGCGAAAGCTGTAGATCACGAGCTGATGAAGCCAATAGGACCACATCATCTGCAAAAAACAGAGAAGCGATTCTAAGGCCACCAAAACGGATCCTCTCAACACCTTGGCTGCGCCTAGAAATTCTGTCCATAAAAGTTATAAACAGAATTGGTTTTTTTCTCAAATATATACAGATCAATTACACCGCCTGGATAGAGTGAATATAATTGTAATTGGATGAGAAGCATAAATATATATCATTCTACCTTTCTATTGGTTTGTAAGATCCATCACACCTGAACATGACAAAAATCACATCACACTAGAGGAGGACATGTCGAATGTACGTAGTCTAGTATGAAGATGAACGTGGCAGAGATATACCAGTATATATAGCAGAAACAGGTAGATCAGTGCATAAACATTAACATTTTAATATAACATTATAGTCATTGTGGACTTTAGAAAAGTGTTTTTGGAAGAAGTCCTCTCCCAAATTTTATTTTGGAAATTGCAATAGCTCACTTTTACTCAATATTTTACTTTTAATACTTAAGATCCACTGACGTGATTTTTCTACTATTCATCAAATTGCTCAATATATATATATTATCATTTAAATATGTTAATTTTTGCAAACAAAATGATAAATCACTTTAATTTTGCTTTAAAAGTGATTTTGAACTTCAAGCCGTGTTTAATCATGGGAAATCCGTTTACACCTGAACGCACCATCTGTGATGTAATGTGCAGAGTGAGAGGCAGAGGGCTCCAGTCTCTTCAATAGCAGACATTTTAAAACCTGACTAATTTAGCAATCTAGGTGAAGATTTAAGCTATTTGTCTTCATTTTGGGAAGCAGAAAATAGTTTGGGTGATGGAACAAGAAACAGCAGGATCTAATTTAGATCTGATGCCGTATCAGACTTACTTTTATGTGAGCTGCTCATACCGTGACAAGCCAAGAGCTCTGCCTCAACTCTGCACATGACATCACAGATGGTGCGTTCGGGTGTAAACGGATTTCCCATGATTAAACACAGCTTGAAGTTCAAAATCACTTTTAAAGCAAAATTAAAGTGATTTATCATTTTGTTTGCAAAAACTAACATATTTAAATGATAATATATATATATTTTGAGCAATTTGATGAATAGTAGAAAAATCACGTCAGTGGATCTTTAAGTATATTTTATATGAGAAATTTACTTTTGATACTTAAGTACAGTAAATGTACGGTACTTTATGACTTTAAGTCAAGTAATACTCTTAAAGTAAAATTTACTTTGGTAAAAGTTAGATAGTTGAACTTTTACACAAGTAACACTTTGAGATATTTTATACAACACTGACTATAAGTGAAGCTCACTTTTCACAATTTATAATCAATCTCACACAACACTATACTTTAAAAATTAAAGGTAGCTTAAGTTCATGTTTTTCATTACACCTGATGATAAAACATTTTCTACTAAGAGTAGATTAGATTGCACTTTGAACAGATTTTTTATTTAGACACAGGCATTAAATCTTTCTGTAAACAGTGAATAACATCAACAGAGCCTTTGCACATATCTGTATAATGAAATAATTCTAAATTGAAAATAAAAACTGGAATGTGTCAGTGAAAAAAGAGGCCTTTTTAAAAATAAAAATATAAGATTTGCCACTGATAAAAATGGGCCTCTTCATTAAAAAGTAAAATTGTCCCAGTGACAAATAGGGCTCGTCCCTAAATAAAGAGAACTGTCCATACCCTTACCAAAAAGAAGTATACTTTAAGTATATGTTGTTAAGTATACTTAAGTATATAAAGTATATGTCTCTAAGTGTACTTTTAAGTATACTCACAGTTTACTTGCAATATACTTTTTTGCGACTAAATTGGCCCATCTTAAGTTTATTGTAGTATACTTAAAGTATACTAGTAGTACACTTTTTATTAGACTTCCAATGTACTTATAGTGTACTTCAAGTTCATATTTTAGTTTATTGAAGTATACTTAAAGTATACTAGTAGTACACTTTTTATTAGACTTCCAATGTACTTATAGTGTACTTCAAGTTCATATTTTAGTTTATTGAAGTATACTTAAAGTATACAACTAGTACACTTTTTCATATGCTCCCAATGCACTTGCTATTTACTTCTAGTTTACAGTTTATTTTATCATTTAAGTTAAATTTTTGAATTTCTAAAACTAATACCGTGTTGTCATTGTAATTGTTAGGTTACACTTGTAAGTTTGCTTAACAATACTTGCACAATACTATTTATATGCTAAAAATTATTTTTTAAAGTATTCTGAAAGATATGTTTACAAAGTCATAAAACAAGGTCTTGAGAACTTCAATATTTTTATATAAAATTAAGGTGCAGCTCAAAAACCGTTTACAAAACAGCAGCATTTAAAATGAATCCCTTCCAAGTTTTAAAAATTGAAAAGGAAAAGGTGCACATTTGCATTTCAAGGTGTAAACATAAAGTCCAGGGGCCTCATGTATCAACGGTGCGTACGCACAAATACCTTGCGTACGCCATTTTCCACGCAAAACTCCGTATGTATCAAAACAGAATTGAACGTGGAAATGTACGCAGCCCCACGGCAACTCCCAAGGCTGGCGTACGCACGTTTCTGTGGTTTTGGTTCCATTGGCGACACTTACAAGTGATTCTGAGAAACTGTTCATGATGTGAAAATAATTATTATTCCCACCAAACACACATGATTAACAATTATTACATCAACATGGACGCAATTAGATGAGTGGATACAAAAGCATGCGCAAAATATTGGCAACAATATTGACAACAATGGTCTTATGAGTTCTCAAGGTTGTTGGTGCCTGTCATGGTGGCAACCCTCAAACCCGGTGGTGGACACCGGCGGTGAGGGATGCTGTCAGGCTGAAGAAGGAGTCCTATTGGGCCTTTTTGGCCTGTGGGACCCCGGAAGCAGCAGATAGGTGCCAACAGTCCAAGCGGCATGCGGCTCGGGTTGTTGCTGAGGCAAAAATTCGGGCGTGGGAGGAGTTCGGAGAGGCCATGGAGAATGACTTCCGTATGGCTTCGAGGCGATTCTGGTCCACCATCCGGCGTCTCAGGGGGGGGAAGCGGTACACGACCAACACCATTTATGGTAGGGATGGCGTGCTGTTGACCTCAACTCGGGATGTTGTGAGTCGGTGGGTGGAGTAGTTCGAAGACCTCCTCAATCCTACTGGCATGTCTTCCACTGAAAAGGGTAGAGTGCCTTCTCAACAAAACAAGCGTAAGAAGCACAATAAAATCATGACATAAAAGCCGAGGTGAATAAAAGTGTTTTTAGTCGCTTTTTAAAAACCTCCACAGAGTCAGCAAAACGAAGCTGCAAGGCAAACTGTTCCACAGCCTTGGTGCCACTGACTGAAAGGCCCTGTCCCCTTTAGGGGGTGAGTGAGCTGGAACCATGTGTTCTCGCTTGGGCCCTGAGATCATCCGATCAGGTGCTTTTGGCTGTTCCTAAAACATGACTGAAGCTCTGAGGAGATCGGGCGTTTTCAGTCTTTGCCCCCAAACGTTGGAACAACCTGCCCCCCAACATTAGGAGGCCACCTCCCTTCCTGTGTGTTTCACACTGTGTGAGCTGATTATGT
This sequence comes from Garcialebias charrua, assembly GCA_038048925.1. Taxonomy (NCBI): domain Eukaryota; kingdom Metazoa; phylum Chordata; class Actinopteri; order Cyprinodontiformes; family Rivulidae; genus Garcialebias; species Garcialebias charrua. Next base: position 23,056 of record JBBPBX010039934.1, on the reverse strand, counting down.
ATATATTATCCAGTGTTTTCATTTCTAATACTCCATCCATCCATCCATTTTCTTCCGCGGGTCGGGTCGCGGGGGTAGCAGCCTAAGTAGGGAGGCCCAGACTTCCCTCTCACCAGCCACTTGGAACGGCTCCTCTGGGGGAATCCCAAGGCGTTCCCAGGCCAGCCGAGAAACATAGTCCCTCCAGCGTGTCCTGGGTCTTCCTCTGGGTCTCCTCTCGGTGGGACATGCCTGGAACACCTCACCAGGGAGGCGTCCAGGAGGCATCCTAACCAGATGCCCGAGCCACCTCAACTGGCTCCTCTCGATGTGGAGAAGCAGCGGCTCTACTCCGAGTCCCTCCCGGATGACTGAGCTTCTCACCCTATCTCTAAGGGAGAGTCCAGACACCTTGCGGAGAAAACTCATTTCAGCCGCTTGTATCCGAGAACTCGTTCTTTCGGTCACAACCCAAAGCTCATGACCATAGATGAGGGTGGAAACGTAGATCGATCGGTAAATTGAGAACTTTGCCTTTCGACTCAGCTCTCTTTTCACCACGACAGACCGGTACAGCGTCCGCTTCACTGCGGATGCTGCACCTATCCGCCTATCGATCTCACGCTCCAGTTTTCCCTCATTCGTGAACATTGAGTTCACGAATGTTTAAAACCAAGAAATTTCTAAAAAAAAATCGGACAGTCACTGATCTGGTACAAACATTGGACAAGGCTGGCCAACTTGTCCATTGGGTGTGGTATAAAGGAAAAATACAATTGAATGTCTTCAGCATAAATGTGATAATAAATATCAGAAAAGGAGTGAATAATGCTGGCAAGTGGAATATAAAAGGAAAACAAAAGTGGACCCAGAACTGATAGCCTTGTGGTACCCCACAAGTTAAGGGGGCATAGTCAAAGGAGAACCTGTCCATCTTGATACAGAATGTCCTGTGACATAGGTATGAAGTGAGTCAGTTAAAAGTTGAGCCAGAAATACCAACTATGATCCATGGTACCAAAGGTTGCACAAAGATCGAATAGGACCAACACAGAGCATTTCCCATCACCGGCAGCCATTAACATATAGTTGTGGACTTTTACTAATGCCGTTTCAGTGGAATGGTGTTTTAGAAAACCAGACTGAAAGGGATCAGTGATCTTTAGCTGACAGAACCAGGCTCTGAGTTGGATTTCTACAACTTTTTCAAGTAATTAGTAAATTACATTGAAAAACATAAGAGAAAAGGCAGTTTAGGGATCGGACAGAAGTTAGAAAAGGAGCCAGAGTCAAGATTAGGTTTCTTTAAGAGAGGGGTCACTTCTGCTGTTTTAAAATATAATGGGACAAACCCTTGGTTCAGGAAGTTGTTAATGGTAATTATCGCCAACACTGTTGAGTCAATACAGGTTAGAGTCTGAACAAGCAAAGAGCTGGGTAATATTTCCAATGAACAAGTAGAGAGTTTCATTTTGCCAACTAATGAGGTCAGGTCATTTAATGAAATCGGAACAAAAGAACCGGTGTCAGAGCTTGGTCCGCATTGCAAGCAGTAAGCCAGGCTCGTTTCCAGTGAGAGTTGGACTCCGCCAAGGTTGCCCTTTGTCACCGATTCTGTTCATAACTTTTATGGACAGAATTTCTAGGCTCAGCCAAGGTGTTGAGAGGATCCATTTTGGTGGCCTTGGAATCGCTTCTCGGTTTTTTGCAGATGATATGGTCCTATTGGCTTCATCAGATCGTGATCTACAGCTTTCGCTGGAGCGGTTTGCAGCCGAGTGTGACACGGCCGGGATGAGTAAAAAACAAAAAAATCTTTTGTTTTTTTCTCTCTTTTTGTTTTCTATTGTTTATTGTTTGTTTGTTTATTGTTTAATGAAATTCTATCACTGCTGTTCATTGTTCTTTAGTTTTAGCAGGTCGCTTTCGTAAATGAGCCCATGAGGTTCAAAAGATTTACCTGACTAAATAAAGGTTGAATGAATGAGGATCAGTTCCTCCAAATCCGAGGCCATGGTCTTGAGCCGGAAAAGGGTAGCATGCCCTCTCCGGGTCGGGGAGGAGGTCCTGCCCCAAGTGGAGAAGTTTAAGTATCTCGGGGTCTTGTTCACGAATGAGGGAAAACTGGGGCGTGAGATCGATTGGCGGATAGGTGCAGCATCCGCAGCGAAGCGGGCGCTGTACCGGTCTGTCGTGGTGAAGAGAGAGCTGAGTCGAAAGGCAAAGCTCTAAATTTACCGATCAATCTACGTTCCCACCCTCATCTATGGCCATGAGCTTAGGGTTGTGACCGAAAGAATGAGATCTCGGATACAAGCGGCTGAAATGAGTTTTCTCCGCAGGGTGTCTGGATTCTCCCTTAGAGATAGGGTGAGAAGCTCAGTCATCCGGGAGGGATTCGGAGTAGAGCCGTTGCTTCTCCACATCGAGAGGAACCAGTTGAGGTGGCTCGGGCATCTGGTTAGGATGCCTCCTGGACGTCTCCCTGGTGAGGTGTTCCGGGCATGTCCCACCGGGAGAAGACACAGAGGAAGACCCAGGACACGCTGGAGGGACTATGTTTCTCGACTGGCCTGGGAACGCCTTGGGATTCCCCCAAAGGAGCTGCTTCAAGTGGCTGGGGAGAGGGAAGTCTGGGCCTCCCTACTTAGGCTGCTACCCCCGCGACCCGACCCCGGATAAGCGGACGAAAATGGATGGATGGATGGAACAAAAGAAGAAAATGACAGAACACTGAGGCTCTTCATGAAAGGTAGCAAAGCTACGAGATATATTGGATTTCAGGTCCATCAACTTCTTTATGAAAAAAACTGAGGAACATGTTACAGTCATTGTTTGAGGTTAATGAAGCATGGTGCGCTGGAGGAGATACAATGCTGCTGATAATATTAAATAACACTTTAGGATTGTTTTTGTTCTGGTGAAGGATATTGCTAAAATAAGATGACCTGGCATCACATTACTATGTCACATTGTTGATATTGTATGTATGTAGACTGTTGATTTTCTTTTTTTGCATAGTGTTGTTCTGTTTTTTCTGTTGACTTGTTGTTAACTTCTTTATTTCTCTTCACTCTTTGTTAGAAATCAGGTCTCTCTTGCAAATGAGTCCACGTGGCTCAACGAGACTAACCTGTATAAATAAAGGTTGAATGAATCACTAACTGCCTTGTTATAAGCTTCAAGGACCTCTTTAAAATATTCCCGGTGGGCAACCAAACCAGTCCTCTTCCACAGGCATTCTGTTTTCAGACAAGAGCGCCTGAGTTCTCGAGTTTGATTAGTTAACCAAGGTGAACAGAGGTAAACAGGCCCACAGCGGGTTTTGTTAGGAGTAACACTCCAGAATAGCAAGGCAGTGATAATTAGGAGTCAGCCAGAAGCTCCACATCATCATTATCATGCGGGTAATTGTATGCTGGAAAAAGCAAGCGTAAAAGCCCCTTCGTTTCACCCCCCAATACGGGGTCATATTGGACAGGGACCAATGTGTACACGTCCCACAGGGATACCACAACATATCCAAAGATGGTGAGTCTGGCTCCAGCAGAAAAAACAGAGCATCAGAAGCCCATGTTTTCCTTCTCTGTGGTCTCTCTATTTAAGCTGCTAAGAGGATATTTTGGGTGACTTTTCAGACTCAAAATTTTCTAAAACCGTTTGGTCCAAGACGCAACTTGTGTATGTGTGCTACCCATACGTTCTGTGGTGCCATGCAAGTAAGCTAACATCAGTGAAGCAGAGTTAAGAGAAGCAAATTCTAAACCTTTATAATGGTGAAACAAACACGGTAATATATTCAATCACCTAGTTAAAGTAAAAAACAAATGCAGTTCTTTTAAGATGGAATGGCTGTCAGAGTATCTAAAAACAGAAGAACAAGTGGTGACACTGGGAGAGATATTTTCTTTTTTCAGTAAGAAAGGTCTGCTTTGCAAAACATGCAGTGAAGCCAAAGTAGCAAGTGAGTTTTTGGAGGGAAAAATGTGGACTGAATGGAAATTGGACAATTTCAAGCATCACATTGAGCATAAAACTCATTTGAAAGTTGTTGGATCAAGCCTGATCAAGAAAGGTCATCAGAGACTATACTTCCTCAGACGGCTGAGACGAGCTGGTCTGAGCAGCCCAGTCCTCACCTCCTTCTACAGGTGTGCAGTGGAGAGCATCCTGTGCTCCAGTATCAACGTGTGGCATGGAGGTTGCACAGCTGCAGAAAGAAAAGCTCTGCAGAGAGTGGTGAAGGCTGCACAGAAGTCTGTTGGAGTCAGTCTCCCCACCATCACAGACATTTACACCTCCAGATGCAGGAAAAGAGCCACTTGCATCATGAAAGACCCCACTCACCTAGCACACTCACTCTTTGCTCCACTCCCCTCAGGACGGAGGTTGAGGAGCATTAAATGTAGAACCACTAGACTGAGGAACAGCTTCTACCCTGAGGCTGTTAGACTCATGAATAAATAATCAATATGAATAAACACTGCAAAATATCACATCATGCTGATGCTGATCTGTTTTCTTGTTGCTGTGTTCATCTGTGACCATCTGCTCATACAGACTCGTGTTCGTGCTGCTGTTTATAATGATGTTTTTCTACTACATTAGGGCTTAGTGTATTACTAGCTGATGTTTTTCTTAGTTAATCCTAAGTGTTATTACTGTTTTTCTCTTGCATGTTGTTGGATGTAACTGGGACCCTGTGTACATAATCTCATTTCATCACATGTACCACATGTGGTGCAAATGACAATAAAGACTCTCATATATGTTAAATACAGTTAGGAAAATGATAACTCTAAAACTGTTTGTTTGCATCATCCAGCTGACAGCATGCACTGCACAGCACTTTGGTTGGTCTTGCTGCTGTTTTAAGTGCTTTATAAAAAAAAGTGGTATGGTATGGTACAGTATTGTATGTTATAGTACATGGGTCACCAACCTTTTTGAGACTAAGCTATTACAGAGGGACTGAGTGACACAAAGGGCTACTTGTCTGATCCAAACAAATTTGCACGGCTCACTTTTAATTATAGTATTAATAATACAGTAATACATTTACAGACATGTGACTATATGACTGCCTAATCACATCAATCTGATCTGTATTATTAAAAACTCCCCACACTGATTACCAGTATTCCCTCCATTGATTACGGTGACATTCTCTACATGAATGCTCCTACAAGCACCCTGCGGATGTTGGATGTGGTCTATCATGGTGCACTAAGATTCATAACTGGTTGTGATTATCGTACCCACCACTGCACCCTGTATTCACTGGTTAACTGGACATCATTAACCTCACGCAGACTCTTCCACTGGTACATTTTCATCTTTAAATCACTTCTTGGTCTGCTGCCCTCATACATCTCCTCCTACATGTCTTTGCGTGAGTGCAGCTACAGCGTGCGCTCTCAGGACATGATTACCTGCAGTGTTCCGTCAGTGAGGACTGAACTTGGAAAAAGGGCCTTCTCCTACTCTGCTCCTGCTTCATGGAATATCTTACAAAAAGATCTGAAGCTCTCGACCTTGACTTCTCTAAATGGTTTTCAGAATCTGTTGGAATCCTGGCAAAAACCAATGCAGATTTGTTCCTGTCTTTGATTTTATACGTCTACCTTATAATGTTTTGCTAGTTTTTTGATACTTTGTTAAAAAAAGAAAAAAAAATCTTTTGTTTTTTTCTCTCTTTTTGTTTTCTATTGTTTATTGTTTGTTTGTTTATTGTTTAATGAAATTCTATCACTGCTGTTCATTGTTCTTTAGTTTTAGCAGGTCGCTTTCGTAAATGAGCCCATGAGGTTCAAAAGATTTACCTGACTAAATAAAGGTTGAATGAAAAAAAAATTACCAGTAAGGATTTAGCATGACAAATACATATGATCAATTATTATTGATAATCAGTGATTAGAACTCTCATTCGAGAACTCAAATCCTCAGTTTGAATCCCTTTTTGGGCTCTTCTGAGCATCTGTAAATTTTCTCTAGCTGTGACTGATAGTGTGGACGGATGTTTGTCTCTGTCTGTGTCTCTGTGACAGATTGGAGACCTGTCCTTGGTGTCCCCCCTGCCTTCACCCAAAAGTAAATTCCATTCCATTTCACTTCCATTGTTAAACAAAGTTGTTGGTCACATAAAACCCTCAGGCTCCCCTGCTGAACCCATCCTCCCATCATTGTGTAAACAAGTCCTACCATCCATTGGGCAGCCTGCTCAAATTACAGACCAATCTCAAAACTCCCCTTTCTGTCCAAAATCCTAAAAAATAAAAAAAGTTTTACTCAGTTAAATCAATTTTTAAATAAGAACAAAATATTTTAGGTCTTTCAGTCTGGTCTTTCAGTCTGGTATCAAGCAGCTTCATAGCACAGAAACAGCTTTGGTTAGGGTTTGCAATGACATTCTGGTAGCAGATTTCTTTTCTAACAGGTACATTTCCAAGTAAAATGAAAACAGCAAAAGTAATTCCTTTTTTAAAGTGGTGATAAACATCAATTCTCCAATTATAGACCTATATCTCTTCTTTCTCAATTTTCACAGTAAAATTGTTTTTGCAACAATTTGACAAGTTTGTGGAAAAACATAAATTATCATCTTATTGCCAATATGGATTTAGACCCAAAAGGTCAACTTAAATGGCTGTAGTTCAATTAGTAGAAGTTAGTAATTAGTAGAAATAAATAGATGCCATTTTCTGCATTATGGTGTATTTTAATGGATTGTTTAGCATCTAGTTTTACCTACATAAGTAAACACTTGATTCAACAACTATTTTAGAGTTAATGGCACAACATGAAGTCGATTGGCCAACAACTCTCATTGTGTGAATAGAGCATACTCCACTTCTCTTACACATCCTAGCCACAGTTTATGAAACATAGTATAGCCTCAGTATAGCCTCACCCCTCCCTGGGCTGCCACCTTACCGTGGTGGAGGGGTTTGAGTGTCCCAATGATCCTAGGAGCTATGCTGTCAGGGGCTTCATGCCCCTAGTAAGGTCACCCAAGGCAGACAGGTCCTAGGTGAGGGATCAGACAAAGTGCAGCCCAAAGACCCCTTATGATGAGTAAAATAAATGGACAAAATGTTCCCTCGCCCGGACGCGGGTCACCGGGGCCCCACTCTGGAGCCAGGCCCGGAGGTGGGGCACGTTGGCGAGCCCCTGGTGGCCGGGCTTTCACCCATGGAGCTCGGCCGGGCACAACCCGAAGAGGAGACGTGGGTCCCCCTTCCCATGGGCTCACCACCTATGGGAGGGGCCAAAGGGGTCGGGTGCAATGTGGGATGGGTGGTGGCCGAGGGCGGGGACCCTGACAGTCTGATCCTTGGCTACAGAAGCTGGCCATTGGGACATGGAATGTCAACTCTCTGGTGGGGAAGGAGCCTGAGCTAGTGTGCGAGGTCGAGAGATTCCGAGTAGAAATAGTCAGACTCACTTCAACACATGGCTCTGGCTCTGGAACCAGTTTCCTTGAGAGGGGTTGGACACTCTTCTACTCTGGAGTTGCCCATGGTGAGAGGCGCCGAGCAGGAGTGGGCATACTTGTTGCCCCCCATCTTGGTGCCTGTACGTTGGGGTTCACCCCGGTGAACGAGAGGGTAGCCTCCCTTCGCCTACGTGTGGGGGGATGGACTCTGACTGTTGTTTGTGCCTATGCGCCAAACGGCAGCGCAGATTACCCACCCTTTTTGGAGTCCTTGGAGGGGGTATTGGAGAGTGCGCCTCCTGGGGACTCCCTTGTTCTGCTGGGGAATTTCAACGCTCACGTGGGAAATGACAGTGAGACCTGGAGGGGTGTGGTTGGGAGGAACGGCCCCCCTGATCTGAACCCGAGTGGTGTTTTGTTGTTGGACTTCTGTGCTCGTCATGGATTGTCCATAATGAACACCATGTTCAGGCATAAGGGTGTACATATGTGCTCTTGGCACCAGGACACCCTAGGTCGTAGTTCGATGATCGACTTTGTTGTTGTCTCATCTGATCTGCGGCCGTATGTCCTGGACACTCGGGTGAAGAGAGGGGCGGAGCTGTCAACTGACCACTACCTGGTGGTGAGTTGGCTCCCATGGTGGGGGAGGATGCCGGTCAGACCTGGCAGACCCAAACGTATTGTGAGGGTCTGCTGGGAACGTCTGGCAGAGTCTCCCGTAAGACAGAGCTTTAACTCCCACCTCCGGGAGAGCTTTGAGCACGTTCCGAGGGAGGCGGGGGACATTGAGCCCGAGTGGGCCATGTTCCGCACCTCTATTGTCGAGGCAGCTTATCAGAGTTGTGGCCGCAAGGTTGTTGGTGCCTGTCGTGGTGGCAACCCTCGAACCCGGTGGTGGACACCGGCGGTGAGGGATGCTGTCATGCTGAAGGAGTCCTGTTAGGCCTTTTTGGCCTGTGGGACCCCGGAAGCAGCAGATAGGTACCGACAGTCCAAGCGGCATGCGGCTCGGGTGGTTGCTGAGGTAAAAACTCGGGCGTGGGAGGAGTTCGGAGAGGCCATGGAGAATGACTTCCGTACGGCTTCGAAGCGATTCTAGTCCACCATCCGGCGTCTCAGGGGGGGAAAGTGGTACGCGACCAACACCATTTATGGTGGGGATGGCATGCTGTTGACCTCAACTCGGGATGTTGTGAGTCGGTGGGCGGAGTACTTCGAAGACCTCCTCAATCCTACTGGCACGTCTTCCACTGAGGAAGGGGAGCCTTGGGACTTTGGGTCGGGCTCTCCAATCTCTGGTGCTGAGGTCACCGAGGTGGTTAAAAAGCTCTGCGGTGGTAGGGCTCCGGGGATGGATGAGATTTGCCCTGAGTTCCTTAGGGCTCTGGATGTTGTGGGGTTGTGTTGGCTTACACACTGCAATATCGCGTGGACATCAGGGGCAGTTCCCTTGGATTGGCAGACTGGGGTGGTGGTTCCTCTATTCAAAATGGGGAACCGTAGAGTGTGTTCCAACTATAGGGGGATCACACTCTTAAGCCTCCCTGGTAAGGTCTATTCAGGGGTTCTGGAGAAGAGGGTCCGTCGGATAGTCGAACCTCGGATTCAAAGTCAAAGTCAAAGTCAACTTTATTGTCAGAACTGCAATACAGTATGTACAGGACATACACATGACCGAAATTGCGTTTCTCTCAGTCCCTCGGTGCAACAGTAACCATCTAAACACTAAACACTAAAACATTTAATAAACATAAGCATAAAATAGCAAAAGTGTAACACTGTCCTGAGTTTTTTCATAATAGTATAAAAGTATGAAAATTTACACCAACACTGAAACACCCAACACCCCTGAAACACCAAACACCCAATGAACATAAGCATAAAATGAAATAATAAAAGTGTAATACTGTCCTAAGTTTTTGCATAGTAGTATAAAAAGTATAAAAAGTATATCTATAAAATAAACTGAAGGTTCTAGCATTGACATTTGCAAAGAGTGGCACAGCAGCATATAAGTTAATTACACAGTATATGTATGAGGTAGTCAGTGGTGGGATGTAACTAAGTATAAATACTTTGTTACTGTACTTAAATAAATTTTTCATGTATCTGTACTTTACTTAAGTAGAGTTAAACATGGGTACTTTTTACTTTTACTCCACTACATTTTACATGAAGTATCTGTACTTTCTACTACACTACATTTCTATAATGTGTTGAGTTACAAGTTACATTCATGTTGCAGCTTTTTGATTTGTCGTTAGTTTGAAATGATGTCAAGATGGGAGTTGGTCCATTGAATCACTGCAAAGTGGACAGGTAACATTACACCCGTCTTCAAGAAGAGCTGAATCAATGACATATATTCTAGTATATACATTGAGCTGGGAGCACCCACAGCACCACTAACACACGCAAAATGAATTCCACCACAGAGATTCTGCCAGAAAATACACCAACACCCATGGCCTTATTGAAACATTATTCAAAGACTATTACTGAAAGACTATTGAAAGACTGTTCAGTCAGATTCTGTTCAGACAGATTCTCTCTCCCAAAAGAGCCAGACTGGACTAAAAAAACTTTGAAAACCAACTTCATTTGAACTTGAACAAGAAATTATTGCTGCAATATTAAAATGTGTCAGTTCATGATGTTAGAAGACAAGAGATGTCTCCAAATGACTCAACACTCAGGTCCAAGTTTCGAAAATGGTGTCAGGAAGGTAAAATATTGTTCACTATTGACCCATTACAAAGTTGACTTGACAGTATTTTAACTAGAGTTGATGACAAACTGCAGTTGAAATGATCAGATGTTCATTTGTTAGTTGTGTCTAATGCTCCTTTTTTTCTGTCAGACAACTTTTACTTAAATGTGTTTACTACAGTTAAAATGACACATTGGTTTGTGTTAAATAAAAACTTTCACAGGTATAATCTTTCTTATTTTGCTTAATGTCATTTAACTCTGTAGGTCATCCCTGAAGTTCTGACGCACAAAATCACAAGTCCAAGTGTGAACTGTGTCACAGAGTAAACACAATAAAAACATGTACAGTACTGTATTATCTGCAGCATTGTTCATTAAAATGACTCAACACTATTAATGTATTACAGAAAATATACATACAGTATGCACACTTGTGATATTGTAGATCATTGGATTAGGTAATACATTCAGCAAGTACTTTTACTTTAATACTTTAAAGTATTTTTAAAATCAAGTACTTATTTACTTCTACTTAAGTAAAAACATTAATATGGTACTTCTACTTTTACTAGAGTACATTTTTGTCTGTTTATTTGTACTTTTACTTAAGTACAGTGTTTGAGTACTTTCTCCACCACTGGAGGTAGTTGATGTTGGTATAGAGGCAAAGTGGCATATGCAGTGAGGCACATAAGGCACATTTGGCATCCTTAGATAAGGCTAGTCAGAGAATGCTGTATATGTATCTGCAGTAGTGTAGATAAAAGTAGTGTAAATGTAAACAGTAGTAATAAATGTAAAGCAGTAGTAATAAATGTAAACCGTATTAATAAATGTAAACAGTGAATGTAAACAGTAGTATGACTATAGGTAGTAATGTAATACAAACATTAGTGCAAATATGAGAAGTAGTGCAAACTGAATGAGTACATGACCGAGAGTTTAGTGAATAACCCGTTTGATGACACAGGGTCCAGTGTTAAAATCTTTGTGTTGAGTGGTAATGTGTGAGAAAGTTTTTTTGTGTTAAGGCAGTTCAAATGGGAGGGGAGGCAGAGCAGGCAGAGTGTTTAGCATTCTGACTGCCTGATGAACAGAGCTGTCTCTCAGTCTGCTGGTTCGAGCCTGGAGACTCCTCAGTCTCCTCCCTGATGGCAGCAGTCTAAAGCGGCTGTGTAGTGGGTGTGTGGGATCACCTGCCATGCAGTGGGCTTTCCGAGTGAGGCGTTTGCTGTGTAAGTCCTGCAGTGAGGGCAAGGAGGTGCCGACGATCTTCTCAGCTGCTTTCACGATGCGCTGGAGGCTCTTGCGGCATGATGCAGTGCATGCACCAAACCACACCGTGATGCAGCTGGTCAGGACACTTTCTATGGCACCCCTGTAGAAGGTGCACATGATGGGGGTTGAAGCTCCAGCCCTTTTCAGCTTGCGGAGAAAGTAGAGGCGCTGGTGAGCCTTCTTGGCCAGTGCTGCAGTGTTCCTGCTCCAGGACAGGTCCTTTGAGACGTGCACTCCCAGGAACTTGGTGCTGTCCACTCTCTCCACTGCGGTGCTGTTGATGGTCAGAGGGGCATGTTGTGCATCCCTCTTCCTGAAGTCCACGACAATCTCCTTTGTCTTCTCCACGTTGAGAGTGAGATTGTTGTGTCCGCACCACAAGGCCAAGCGGCTCACCTCGTTCCTGTAGTCCGTCTCATCGTTGTTGCTGATGAGACCTACCACTGTTGTGTCGTCCGCAAACTTGATGAAGTGGTTGGAGCTGTACGATGGTGTGCAGTCGTGTGTTAGCAGGGTGAATAGAAGGGGGCTCAGCACACATCCTTGTGGGGCCCCTGTGTTCAATGTGATGGTGCTAGATGTGTTACTCCCGATCCGTACTGTCTGTGGTCTCCCGGTCAGGAAGTCTAGCAGCCAGTTACACATTGAGGTGTTCAGCCCCAGACTGTCCAGTTTATGGATGAGCTGTTGGGGGATGATGGTGTTGAATGCCGAGCTGAAGTCGATGAACAGCATTCTAACATAAGAGTCCTTCGTGTCCAGATGTGTGAGAGCTGTGTGGAGGGCAGAGGAGATGGCATTGTCGGTTGAGCAATTAGATGTGTGAGAGCTGTGTGGAGGGCAGAGGAGATGGCATTGTCGGTTGAGCGATTAGGTCGGTATGCAAATTGGAAGGGATCCAGGGAGGCAGGGAGGACAGATGTGATGCTTTTCATGACTAGCCGTTGAAAGCACTTCATCAGGATGGAGGTGAGTGCTACTGGGCGATATTCATTGAGGCATGCGGGCATTGCCTTCTTTGGGACAGGGATGATGGTGGTGGCTTTGAAACAGGTGGGGACGATAGTCTGGCTCAGTGAGATGTTAAAGATGTCCCTGAAGACCGCTGCGAGTTCCCTTGCACAGTCCTTCAGTACACGACCA
>JBBPBX010039933.1:15459-29633 GCA_038048925.1 Garcialebias charrua | reverse complement strand
AATGCAGCTGCCAGGAAAAAGACACAGAAGAAGGCCAAAGAGGAGATACAGGTATATGGATGCAGTTAGAGAGGACATGAAGGTACCGTATTTTCCAGACTATAGGTCGCACCGGAATATAGGTCGCAGTGTCCAATTATTGCAAAAAAATTGGAAAAATCCATAAATAGGTTGCACCGGTGTATAGGTCGCACCTACGTCACCGCCGACGTAACGCGTCATCCACCGCTGACGCGCCGCGTGACCGCTGAGTCAACCCGGCAATATGGACCGAGTGTTTAGCTCTGCTGCTAATGTCTGCCAGAAGCTAACAGAAGCTAACACGAGACGAGTCCGTCTCTGAAAACACGAATAAAAAATCGAATCTCATCTCAAATGTTTTCTCCAGGACATAGTTAAGTACATTGGAGCCTTATAATTACTCTGTAAGCAGAAATAAATATACACCGAGTGGTTTTGAAGCTATTTATAACTTAAACAGAAGTACGGTACACAGATATAAAACAAAGGCTAACACGAGACGAGTCCGCCTCTGACACGAATAAAAAATCGAATTTTATGTCAAATGTTTTCTCGAGACCATAGTAACGTACATTAAAGCCTTATAATTACACTCTGTAAGCAGAAAAAATATACACCGAGTGGTTTTGAAGCTATTTATAACGTAAACAGAAGTACACAGATATAAAACGAAGGCCAACACGAGACGAGTCCTTCTCTGACACGAAAAAAAATTGAATCTCATCTCAAATGTTTTCTCCAGGACATAGTTAAGTACATTGGAGCCTTATAATTACTCTGTAAGCAGAAATAAATATACACCGAGTGGTTTTGAAGCTATTTAGAACGTAAACAGAAGTACGGTACATAGATATAAAACAAAGGCTAACACGAGACGAGTCCGCCTCTGACACGAATAAAAAAAATCAAATTTTATGTCAAATGTTTTCTCGAGACCATAGTAACGTACATTAAAGCCTTATAATTACAGTCTGTAAGCAGAAAAAAATATACACCGAGTGGTTTTGAAGCTATTTATAACGTAAACAGAAGTACACAGATATAAAACGAAGGCCAACACGAGACGAGTCCGCCTCTGACACGAATAAAAAATTGAATTTTATGTCAAATGATTCATCCAGCCATAGTTACGTACATTAAAGCCTTATAATTACACTCTGTAAGCAGAAAAAAATATAAACCGATTGGTTTCGAAGCTATTTATAACATAAACAGAAATACAACCACAAGCTATGCTAATAAAAGATAGTTTTTTTAATTTTAATCTCAAACATCTAATAAAGGTACTCACTTGTAAACGTCCACACTGTGATTCCATTCTGTATGTTTCAGAAAAATCCGCTGAGTGGTTCTTGATTATCTTGCTAACAAACGGCAAACAAACAGAGCTAACAGAAGCTACATCCAGACCAGGAGGTCGACAGAGTCAGTCCGAGCAGAGGAGCCTTTTTTTCGGACACATGAGCTGGAAACTGTCTTCTTCTTCTTCTTGGGTCGGTGTACTCCTCTGGAAGTGGTACTGCACTGCGCCCCTTGCGGCCGAAAGTGGTACTGCACCATTTTCTGCTAAAGTGAAAAAGGGTCATAACTGAGTCAAAAATTGGTCTAAAAATATGGGAAAAAATCCATAAATAGGTCGCACTGGTGTATAGGTCGCAGGCCTTGAAAAAACCATAAAAAGGTGCGACCTATAGTCCGAAAAATACGGTAGTTGGAGTGAGGACAGAGGATGGAGAGGACAGAGTGAGGTGGAGGAGGATGACTTGCTGCAAACAACAAATCAAATGTGAGCAGTACATGACGTCAAACTGGGTCCGTGGGGCCGGCCCGATAAGAACCACGGTGGAGATGGTTCTAAAACAAGGGAGGACCCCGGGCGGAAAAGGAAAATGCGAACATGCCGAACCCGGGTTAGAAGCAGGGTGGAGCCGGGGAGAGTTTTCAACAGCTTTCGACTCCAGGAGAAGTTTCCAGTCAGCCTCTTTTCAAGGTTGCTTTGAGTCCCGATTAGATTAGTTGCTTTATTTATTTTCAGGCCAGGCTACAGTGTACTTTGACTGCAGCCTTGAAGTCCAGGTGCTGTCTAGGTCCAAATCGCCGAATCATGTGAGGTTCCGAGCTACAAATCCCCATCTGTGCCCTGATGAAGCCCGGTCGGCTGTAAACGAGTCCCAAAACGCACTGCAGGTCCGCGGCTGTCCACCACTGCTCCCATCGTGCGATTCAGCTCGTACAACAGCTGGGTCGTTGAGGTCATAGCCCGGATCAAAGAATCTTGTTGAGCAGGAAGTTTTGCCAGCGCGTTGATCGCCGCGGCAGTCTCCCTCAGCTTCCAGTAGCAGAAACCTCCGCCAACGCCAAAAAGCAGAGCAGCTGCCACCAATATTCCAATAATCCACAAATCTTCCACGTCTTCGACAGAACGGTCAGACACATTAACTTCCACTCGCCCCACGAGTCCATAATGTAGCCCACCGCATGCGTGTCGAGGGGGCACGCCGGTTCTCCTGGTCCGGAGCACTTCGTGGAAAAAAAATTATCGATAGAGGAAACAGCCCACGCAATTAAATCCATTTCAAATTGGTTCGAGTGAGCGCTGAAGAGTTACAGACGAGACAAAAATGCAAAAGCAGGGGGAGGAAAACTTGGGGAGGAGAGGAGCAGAAAGAGATGCGACCTGCTTTGCCAAGTGCCGGAAGACTAAATTAAGACAACAAAACACAACAATTATCCACACAAAAAAAGCACAAGGCAAATACACCCAACCTCAGTCTGCAATCCCGCAAAGTACACGACAGAACACAGCAACACATGCATAAAGAATAATAACATTCATGCCTTTGCAGTAGAATTCCATAAATATACATACCCATACTTACAAATGAATATACAATAAACATACATATTAGGGGTGTAACGATACACAAAACTCACGAGAAGAGACGAGACAAATTACAGAGCTCGCGAGAACGAGACGAGATTTTAATATTAGTTCAAGAAAACTTCAAAGATCGGTTTTATGCCGCAAAAAGGCTTTTATTCTGTTTTAACATGTATTACAAACCCAACTGATGTCTTCATTTTACTGATTGAATCTCCTTAGACCTTAGAACGTTCAACTTTGTTTAAAAAAATAGATATTCACGCAGGACTTTCCAAAAATTGAACATAAATATCCGCATCAGCACTGAATCTGCAGCCGTCACTCACCAGTGTTGCCAGATTGGGCGGTTCACCGCGATTTTCCTTCTGACTTTTGCGGGTAAAGAGTGCTTTGGGTGGGTGGGACTCTATCTGGCAACACCGGTCACACCGGTGTTTACGCAAGTGTGTCTTTACATCCGGGGCAGCGTCGGCAGCGCCGGGACCCTCCATCAATGTAGAGGCGTCTGCGGCACCGGGACCCTCCATCAGTAGTTGGGGCGTCTTCTATAGCAACTTCATCCGGCGAAGCCATGCTGTCCGTGACGCTGACTTGCTAGGGGCTCTGCTAGCGCTAGCATTAGCGTCTCGCGAGACAACGTTGCCTCTCAACGAGAGATATCGCGGGAGTTTAATATCGCGAGATCTCGTACAACGAGATCTCGTTACATGCCTAATACATATACAGTACATTCATACTCAGTCACATACCCATCTACATATCTGCATATGATATCTACATATACATCCCTGCACCCATTTGTGCGTGGTGTAAGCATGCATAAGTGAATAAGGTTCCTCAAATAGAACATTCACTAGTGACCGCGAAGCATCAGAGAACCACCCCCCGCCCCCCCAAGGCCCGAGGCAGACAAAGTGGGGATCAAAGCCCAAGACCCCAAGAAGGACCCCGAGCCCAGAGTCCCCAGGGCCACCCAAACAGGAAGAGCCCCTTACCAACTCCCCAGATCCGACCAAAGGGGAGAACAGGAAGAGCCTCACTAGCGACCACACACAATGACCCCCCGGGACCAATAGCGACAAACTCACAGGCCCCCGCCGGAGCCCGCTTCACCGACGAAGCCCCAGGCCCGGACACCGTGGCCCGGGCACCGGGGACGCCCACCCCTCAGGCCCAGACCAGGCTGGACCAGAGGACCTGAGCCCCTCCAGGCCGCGCCGACACACGCCCAAGCGCCCAACCCGACAGCGAGGGCCCCAAGCACGCCTGCAGGCAAAGGGACACCCATCCGAGGGACCAAGTGTTAGGAGCGCGACACCAAGTAGCCTCGGATGTATCAGAGAGGGGGCAGTCCAAGTCCCAGCCTGACACTTAGACATTCATACACAGACACATTCACTCAGACCCACCTTCATCCTCACCCTCAATCACAGAAAGACAAACAATAATGACACGTTCCATTCATAATCCTGATACACAGTGGTGGGCACATGAACGCTAGAGAGCGCTAATCCGCTTACAGTGGACCTAAACTTTTTGTCAGCGTTTTTGTGGTTTGACTAACTTTTATAATTCATAAGCGGATTTGTGCTATTTTTATTTAAAATGCAGTACCGCTAATAACTAATTATCTATCAGTAAAAACCAATACAAAACTTATTTACAAGCTCTTATGCTGGCTCCGTAGCTGCTTGTTTTACCTTTTTCCCCACCGTAAAGAGCAGAGAGGAGGGAGGGTTGGAGGGGGAGGGAGCAGAGCGAAGAACAGTCTCGGATCTACCATGTAAGCAAATGATGCAGTTGCCTGGGGATCCCAATCAGCATGGGGCGCCGCCGCGCCCCGGCCAGTCACCTACATCCCTAACATTGATCCTGCTTGTTAATGTACATTTAACATAAAAATAATTATAGTTACGATGAAAACGATCATTAAATACGCAATAAAAAAAACGGTCGATTTCTTTATCCCCCTACTAAAAATGGACTATTCCATCTTGACATCTTCCGGGTCAGAGGTGAACTCAGGGGCTAATTCTGTGGCTAGCTGTTTGTGCTGGGTTTCTTGGATAAATCCGCAGAGAACCCCGCTGTTTCAAGCCAAATTAACGCAGCCAGAGGATTTTATTGTGTGTTTTGTGTCCACCACGCTACGGTGAGTTGTTAGTTTTATGTATTTTAGTTACTTTTCATTAAATCTGTTGACTACCTATAGAATCTTGACATCTTCCGGGTCAGAGGTGAACTGGACGCTAACTCTGTGTCCAGCTGGTTGTGCTGGGTTACTAATGGATAAATCCGCAGAGAACCCCGCTGTTTCAAGCCAAATTAACGCGGCCGGAGGATTTTATTGTGTGTTTTGTGTCGACCATTCGACGGTGAGTCGTTAGTTTTATGTATTTGGGTTACTTTTATGTATAAATGCGGTGGCGACACACCCGTGTATTTGAGATTTAAAAGTGGTTTTAGGGATTAAAAGATCATTCTATTTTTTGTTAATTTCGTGGCCGAATAGAATATATGTACGTAAAGTATTAAATAAATCCTTTGATTTTTGTAATTTCATCCTTTTAGGATCATTTTTGTTACTTTTCAGTTGGCAGTGTAGTGCAAATATTGATAACGCTGCCGGCTATATATAAATATATATATATATATATATATATATATATATATATATATATATATATATATATATATATATATATATATATATATATATATATATATATATATATATATATTAGTGCATTAACAGAGTACCCGAGTTTTCGACAACTCGAGTGCTTTGACTTCTATCGAGGCTTTTTTGTCCACCTCGGGTAGCCGTAGTGACGTCACATTTCACATTTCACAGCGCGCGGGGCAGCTTTTAGCTTTTAGTAGACGCTACAAAATGGATTCCTGTGTGCGCACGGATGTTAATGGAGCAGGCCGTCTTGTCAAAAAGGTAAAACAGTTTATAATTTTATAAAATGCGCTACTTCGTGTTGACTTTCTTTGTAGTAGATTGTGACAGCAGAGGGCAGTGTTGCAATGCAGGTCCCATATTATAACACGGCCGAAACGGCTTCCTGTCTCTCGTTTCACAAACAAAAAAAAACAAATATTCATCTCTCTAGAGCTACCAAAAACCTATAAACACAATCTCTAAAAGTAAACCTAAATTGCACAGCTGCAGGCGGTGGTACGGTGTGGCTGTGGCCCCATTTGTTTTTTAAGTTTCGGTTTTCAGCGCATTACTTTCACTTTTAAAATTAATAATAATAACTAATAGTTTTGTTTTTCCTGTGACTTATCTGCAGTATGATACATGATAGGAGCATAATAAATGCTCCCAATGTTTTGTTGGTCTTTTTTTTCTTTTTGTAAAGACGTTTTTAGGCATTTATATTTATTTATTTATTTTGCATCGTAAGACACTGTGACGTCATCGGCTACTCGAGCGTCGTTCGAGTTTTTTTATGTTAATGTCGAGGTTAAAAATTATGTACTCGTTCAACCCCTAATATATATATATATATATATATATATATATATATATATATATATATATATATATATAATATATAATATATAAATAGCGGATTACATTAGCTTCCCCTAATTTTCATAAGACATTTGTGCTTTTGAAATTGTGGACCTAAAAAAATTAATAAGCGTTTTAGAAATTGTGGAACTAATTTTTGGATTAGCGCTGCCCAGCACTGCCGATACACTATACCCCCTAGGTCCTAGACATGTACCTGCTCCCTACATGGGGCAGCCGGCCCACACCCAAACCCAGGAGGAAGGCCCATTCATTCTGGGGTGGAGAGTAGCCGACATCCAAGATCCGGCCCAACCCCCGCCCCGTCGACAGGACAGGACACCCCAGCCCATGCGGCCCCAGGGAGAGCGCAATGCCAGCCCCGCCCACGGCGAACCCTCAGGCCCCGAACCCTCCCATAGTCCAGGACAACACCTGACGGCCCGTCACCTAACCGGACCTCACCCCCAGAATGGCCGCCTGGTTCATATATAAATAAATAAATAAATACACAAATAAATAAAATTTAACAAACCTAGACCCTGACACACACACCCCCGTCCCAAGATGTGCTGTTGGTGTATGTTGTTCTAAAGTGCACTTAAAAAAAGGAAAGAGAAGGAGCAAAGGCTGGCATTATGCCAGTTTCCCCTCCACCCCAACTCTAACCCAGGCCCTTACTGTCTAAATGCATAATTGTGAGTGAGCACAGGCACGGGAGGCGAGAGTATGTCATCTCGCCACCCATAACCATAGTGGTCACCCCAAATTCCTATATGTGAATTTTATGAAGATGTTTATGAGTGAATGTCTAAGGTGTATAATAAAATTGAGTCCCATGTGATCCTGAACAACAGAGATGTAAAAATGTTGCAGCACACCCAAGTCTCAAAACCCCTACATGTATTGATTTGAGATGAAGAGGGCATAGGTGCGGGGTGAGGGATGGGGAGAAAATAACTGCAGGAGCAATGCTTCCACAGCGAGTCAGCTCCCCCACTGACCCTACATACCCCTCCCAGTTCGCCAAGGTCCACCCAAGGAGTGAGGCAAAAACACCTCTCCAACCGTCAGGCCATTGAGCTCTAGACCAGAGAGGGACACAGCCACGAGGGCCGCCAACAGCAGAACCAACAGCCCACATCCACCAGGGCCGCCAAGACCCCTACGAACCGCAGTCAGCCCGCCGCCCAAGAGGACACAAAATCCCACATGGACGACACGGCCAAGAGCGCCCGCCTAGCCGACAGAGCCAGGAAGCATCGGGAGCGGGCCCCCACCATAGAAAGGGCCCGTACACCGGCCATGCATATTCACAGACCATCATCAAGCACATCTACTCAGTCCCCACCCCAGAAGAAATACTACATACTACCAACTTCCAGAACACATAACACACTAGACACCCAGGCTGGGTCAACCTGTCCCCTCCCATTGGCCACCAGTCACGCCCCTAGACACCCAACCCCCCAGCACACGAACCCCCAACCCACCAGCAAGCCGAGGGCCCCCCGGCCAGAGTCGGGCACCAGGGCGCAAGCCAGCCCATAGCCCGACAACCCGCCTGCCAGAGCCCAAGATCCCGACCCCCACCAGGCCCAAGCCCGGGGACGACATGCCCCCGGAATCCCTAGCCCCCGGCTCCCACCCCAAAACCACCCCAGTACAGCTGGGTCACCAACCGGCGACGCATGACCGCCGCCACCGACCACCTGAGGGCCCGCATGCTGCCCCCAGCAGACATCCCCCAGAACCCCCCCGGTCCTCCCCAGGTTGAAGGCAGGGTCCTCCCCGCCCAAACAGCCCCAACCCCCCGCCCCTCCAAACCCCAACCTCCTCCCACGCCAGCCCCAATGCCCCACAAGGCCAGATCCCAGACCCCTCACCCTCACTACGTAACGGAGCCGATCAAAGAATGTCAGATAGATTGATCTGATGTGTCGGCAGATGCTGTTTCACGCTCTTAAGCCTCCCTGGTAAGGTCTATTCAGGAGTTCTGGAGAGGATGGTCCGTTGGATAGTCGAACCTCGGATTCAGGAGGAGCAGTGTGTTTTTTTTTCCTGGTCGTGGAACACTGGACCAGCTCTACACCCTCAGCAGGGTCCTGGAGGGTGCGTGCGGGTTTGCCCATGTGCTTTGTGGACTTGGAGAAGCCATTTGACCGCGTCCCTCAAGGAACCCTGTGGGAGGTACTCCGGGAGTATGGGATACCAGGCCTTTTGATAAGGGTTGTTAGGTCCCTGTATGACCGGTGTCAGAGGTTGGTCCACATTGCAGGCAGTAAGTCAGGCTTGTTTCCAGTGAGAGTTGGACTCAGCCAAGGTTGCCCTTTGTCACCGATTTTGTTCATAACTTTTATGGACAGAATTTCTAGGCATAGCCAAGGTGTCGAGGGGTTCAGTTTTGGTGATCTTAGGATCGCGTCTGCTTTCTGCAGATGATGTGGTCCTATTGGCTTCATCAGGTCGTGATCTCCAACTTTCACTGGAACGGTTCGCAGCAGAGTGTGATACGGCCGGGATGAGGATCAGTTCCTCTAAATCGGAGGCCATGGTCTTGAGCTGGAAAAGGGTAGAGTGCCCTCTCTGGGTCGGGGAAGCAGTCCTGCCTCAAGTGGAGGAGTTTAAGTATCTTGGGGTCTTGTTCACGAATGAGGGAAAAATGGAGCAAGAGATCGATAAGCGGATTGATGCAGCGTCAACAGTGAAGCGGGCGCTGTACTGGTCTGTCGTGAAGAGAAAGCTGAGTCAAAAGTCGAAGCTGTCAATTTACCAGTCGATCTACATTCCTACCCTCTTCTATGGTCTTGACTTTGGGTTGTGATCAAAAGAACGAGATTTCTGCAGGATTGTGGACGGAGGTTGGGTGTGTTTGCCTTGTGCTCTTTTGGTTGATAATTGTTGATTTGTTGTCTTACTTTCTCTTTTCTTTCTTTCTCTCTTAAAAAAAAATATAAAATTTTGGAGTGAGAGGATGGCTAAAAGGTGTGAAGGGAGGCCATCTATAAATGGAAAAAAAAAAAAAGAACGAGATCTCTGATACATCCATCCATCCATCTTCTTCCGCTTATCTGGGGTCGGGTCGCGGGGGTAGCAGCCTAAGTAGGGAGGCCCAGACTTCCCTCTCCCCAGCCACTTGGAGCAGCTCCTCTGGGGGAATCCCAAGGCGTTCCCAGGCCAGCCGAGAAACATAGTCCCTCCAGCGCGTCCTGGGTCTTCCTCTGGGTCTCCTCCCGGTGGGACATGCCCGGAACACCTCACCAGGGAGGCGTCCAGGAGGCATCCTAACCAGATGCCCGAGCCACCTCAACTGGCTCCTCTCGATGTGGAGAAGCAGCGGCTCTACTCCGAGTCCCTCCCGGATGACTGAGCTTCTCACCCTATCTCTAAGGGAGAGTCCAGCCACCCTGCGGAGAAAACTCATTTCAGCCGCTTGTATCCGAGATCTTGTTCTTTCGGTCATAACCCAAAGCTCATGACCATAGATGAGGGTGGGAACGTAGATAGATACAAGTGGCCAAAATGAGTTTTCTCCGCAAGGTGTCTGGCATCTCCCTTAGAGATAGGGTGAGAAGCTCGGTCATCCAGGAGGGACTCAGAGTAGAGCCGATGCTTCTCCACATCGAGAGGAGCCAGTTGAGGTGGCTCGGGCATCTGGTTAGGATGCCTCCTGGACACCTCCCTGGTGAGGTGTTCCGGGCATGTCCCACCCGGAGGAGACCCAGAGGAAGACCCAGGACTCGCTGGAGGGACTATGTTTCTCAGCTGGCCTGGAAACGCCTTGGGATTCCCCCGGAGGAGCTGCTCCAAGTGGCTGGGGAGAGGGAAGTCTGGGCCTCTTCTACCCCCACGACCCGAACCCAGATAAGTAGAAGAAAATGGATGGATTGATGACGAAGAGGATAATGATGTGAACAAATCTGAGTCTCAGCTGAAACTTTTATTACATTTTGGGTTAAAAACCGAACGCACCGATGAAGCCCCGAGAGTCTTCACCAAGCAGTGTCTCTGAGTCAATTGTAACAGGGTCCACAACAGAAATGGACAGAAGCCATTTTTTGTGATGTTTGGGAGCACAGGTTAAATTTTAAGGGACATTTAAATAGTCACATAAGAATCCATACGGGACAGAAGCCCTTTTCTTGATGGACTTTCGACGCGTCCAGCGTGTACCCCGCCCCTCGTACAGTAATTGCTGGACATGGGCACCAGCGAACCCCGTGACCCAAAAATGGAATAAGCGGGTAAAAGATAATGGATGGATGGAGTTTCAAACAGACATGATAATCCAAACAAGACAGGAGCCATTCTCTTTTGATCAGTGTGAACAAATAATTTACTCAAAAGTAAGGGTGAACTGATAAATCTGCTGCCCGATTTATCGGCCCCGATTTCCTTAATTTTGCGAAATCAGAAATCGGCCAATACTTGCATGAGAAACTAGCCTGGTTAAAACCAGACCCTTGTCCTTCACTTCGCTTTGGACTAGGGTCTGGGACTTCTCTCATAGACAAGGATTTCTCCGGTAGATTTTTGACCGGACCAATCAGAGAACAGAAGGCGGAGTTTTGTTAGTTTAGCCTGGCGAGGTCCAGGCTATTCAGATAAATAGCTCAGAAACCACTCGGTGGATATTTTTTCTGCTACCAGTGTGTAATTATATGGCTCTAATTTACTGACTGTTGGCCTAGATTAAACATTTGAGATAAAATTCGATTTTTTATCATTTATTTTCGTAGCGCACCCGAGGCTGTTTGGAAAATGTCAAACCGAAACTATTTAAATCCAGCAGATTTGACCATTTCGTGAATTGATTTAGGAACTGTTAAGCTCAGGAACACTTCTGATATAACGTCAGCTAAGAAATATATTTTTTCTCAGCAGAGAAATAATAGTTTTTTACCTTGTTTTCATGAAAATTCCTTCGTGGCGGCAGCCATTTTAACTGACGACGTCAGTCGACGTCGTTCAAAACTCCGCCTTCTGTTCTCTGATTGGTCCGGTAATCCGCCTTCTGTTCTCTGATTGGTCCATTCAAAAATCTACCGGAGATATCCTTGTCTATGAGAGAAGTCCCAGACCCTAGTCCAAAGCGAAGTGAAGGACAAGGGTCTGGTGTTAACCCGGCTAATGAGAAACCGATTTTACCGATAAAAAAAAATTGTTTTAGATTTAACAACAATTGTCTGTGCTTCATTTATGTTTCAGAGCACTACCTCATGGCCAGTTAAAACAAGTTTGTATTATTTCTAGGATATTGTTGAAGGGTATGTTTTTCAACAAAATAATATTGGAAAATTGAAGGTGCATTGTGACTTGTATAACACCTGTGTTGCTTATAAAACAAAATCGGTATCGGACAAAATCGGAATCGGCAAGTCAGACTTTTAGAAATCTGTGATTGGCCAGAAAACTGCAATCGGTGCACCCCGACCCAAAACTGCAATTTAAACGTGCACATGAAAATTCACACTGGGGGGAAAAGTAATTTGAAAGGACTCAGGCAAGAACCCACACACACACTAATGTATTAAATTGAATTAATTTTTTTACCTGCCTGAATCTGGTGATGGAAAACATACTTTCAATAGTTTTGACCGAGAAACATTTATCTGTCTCCAACACACTCAAATACAATGTATTTACACTCATCTTACACATTTAAGCAGTTAGTGCTGAGTTGGTGGGGTGCTAAAGCCATAGCTTGAAGTATTATTAAAGGAAAGAGCTGGGGCTAAGTACACTTAGTCTCTAGTTTAGCACTGGAACCTGTTTGGAGGAGAAAATATAACTGATCTGAGCAGTAAAACAAATCATGTATATTTGAATGTATATTTGAATATAAAGTTAACTGTTACAGTTCTCTTTACTGCATTTTACATGTGTTCCAGTGGTTCCTGCAGATGTTCAGAAGTCAGTGCTGATTAAAGAAGAAGAAGCTGAAGAACAGTGTCCTGATGTGGACCAGCAGGACACAAATTACCTCCACATAAAAGAGGAAGAGGAGGAACTGTGGATCAATTTGGGAGCAGAGCAGCTCAGTATGAAGGAGGAGACAGATGTCACCAGCTTTTCATTAACTGCAGTTCATTTTAAGAGTGAGGATGATGAAGAGAAACCTCTGCTCTCACACCGTCATCAACACCAAGTTGAAGTCAGAGATCTTCCAACCAGCAGCTCAGGTGACCACATAGAATCAGCAACTGGTGAAGGAGAAACATATACAAAAAACACAGATCTAAATGCTTATAGAGATTTTGATTCTCCACAAGCTGAAGTTAGTGAAGATGATGAAGAGGATAATGATGTGAACAATCCTGAGTTTCAGCTGAAACTTTTATCAGACTTTGAGTTAAAAACTGAACGCATTGATGAAGCCTGGCAATCTTCACCCAGCAGGGTGTCTGAGTCAAGTGTGAACGGGGTCCACAACAAAAATGGACTGAAGCCATTTAGTTGTGATGTTTGTGGGCGAATGTTCAATCTTAAGAGACGTTTAAACAGACACATGAAAATCCACACAGGACAGAAATCCTTTTCTTGTGATCTGTGTGAAAAAAGGTTTAGTGTAAAGGGTAATTTAAAACAACACATGAAAATTCACACAGGACAGAAGCCCTTTTCTTGTGATCTTTGTGAAAAAAGGTTTACTGAAAAGAGCAGTTTAAAAAAGCACATGAAAATCCACACAGGTCAAAAGCCATTTTCTTGTGATCTTTGTGAAAAAAGGTTTACTGAAAAGAGCAGTTTAAGAAATCACATGAAAATCCACACAGGTCAGAAGCCATTTTCTTGTGATCTTTGTGAAAAAAGGTTTAGCGAAAATGGTAGTTTAAATAATCACATGAAAATCCACACAGGTCAGAAGCCATTTTCTTGTAATCTGTGTGTACAAAAGTTTGCCGAAAAGAGTGGTCTAACCAGACACATGAAAATCCACACAGGACAGAAGCCCTTTTCTTGTGATCTGTGTGAAAAAAGGTTTACTGAAAAGTGTAATTTAAAAAAACACATGGAAATCCACACAGGGCAGAAGCCATTTTCTTGTGATCTGTGTGAACAAAAGTTTACTGAAAAGAGCAGTCTAACCAGACACATGAAAATCCACACAGGACAAAAGCCATTTTCTTGTCATTTGTGTGAACAAAAGTTTAACCAAAAGGGCAATTTAAGCAAACACATGAAAATCCACACGGGACAGAAACCATTTTTTTGTGATCTGTGTAGTCAAACGTTTAGAGAAAAAGGCAGTCTAATGAAACACGTGAGAATCCACACAGGACAGAAACCATTTTGTTGTGATCAATGTAGCCAAAGGTTTACTGAAAAGGGCACTTTAAAGAAACATATCTTGGTCCACACAGGACAGAAGCCCTTTTCTTGTCATCTGTGTGAACGAAAATTTTCCCAAAAAGGCAATTTAAATGCACACTTAAGAATCCACACAGGACAGAAGCCATTTTGTTGTGATTTTTGTGGCCTAACGTTTACCAGTAAGTCCGGTTTAAACAAACACATGAGAATCCACACTGGGGTAAAACTGTAATTTGAAAGAACTCGTAGGCAAGAATCCTCGCATACAAATATATTTAAACTTACTTTTTACATGTCTAAATCTGGTGTCGAACAACATACCGGTAACTAACATAACTAGTTTTGACCTTAAAACACTCGTAACATTTTCTTTTGGTATTTTAATATGTAGCATTTTTTTCCCATTGCCTTTTTATTTCCACTTGTTCA
>JBBPBX010039933.1:0-15065 GCA_038048925.1 Garcialebias charrua | reverse complement strand
ATGCACAACAGGTTAGGGTTGGTATAAATAGAAATGGCAATGATCTAACAAGGGAGGAGAGTGATTGAAATGTTGGAGTAGTTTCCAGAACAGGTGGAACGCCCCCATTGCAGTGGGGGAAGAGTCATGTTTGTGCTGCTGTTGAGCGTATTGTTGTTGTACTACTAGTGCTTAGTGTTTTTTTAGTTGTTTTTCTTAGTTCATAGCTTAGATCTTATTACTGTTTTAGTTTTTAATTTTATCGTTTATCTGTAACTGGGATCCCACTGTGTACATGATTTCGTTCCACCACGTACTACATGGGGTGCGAATGACAAAGAACCTTGAATCCTTGAACCCTTGAACATGTGGGAGTGGAAGGTGATGAGGAAGAAGACGTTCTTGCAAAACAGGCAGTAAAATCTAAAAGTATTAACTATGAAATTCCATTAAATAAAGACGAATATAAAATTATGATAAATAGATATGTAAAGAAAAAAATAGCAGGAAAACTGGGACATACAGGAAGACGCTTACCGGTATATCTTCTTCTTCTTTCGGCATTTCCCTCTTCAGGGGTCGCCACAGCAAGTCATCCTCCTCCACCTCACTCTATCCTCTGCATCCTCTGTCCTCACTCCTCATGTCCTCTCTAACTGCATCCATATATCTCCTCTTTGGTCTCCCTCTTTGTCTTTTTCCTGGCAGCTGCATATCTAACATCCTTCTACCAATATAACCACTGTCCCTCCTCTGGACATGTCCAAACCATCTCAGTCTGGCCTCCCTAACTTTATCTCCCAGTTGTTCAACATGTGTTGTACCTCTGATGATATCATTCATAATCTTATCCATCCTTGTCACTCCTAAGGAGAACCTCAGCATCTTCATCTCTGCCACTTCCAGTTCTTTCTCCTGTCTTTTTGTCAATGACACCGTCTCCAGACCATACAATATACTGTAGCTGGACTCACCACTGTCTTGTTAATTTTTCCTTTGACCTTTGCTGACACCTTTATGTCACAAATCACTCCTGAAACTTTTCTCCATCCACTCCATCCTGCCTGGACTCTCTTTTTCACCTCTTTACCACATTTCCCATTTTGCTGGACAGTGGACCCCAAGTACTTGAAGTCCTGCACCTTTGTGACCTCTGCTCCTTGTAGCCTCACTGTTCCACTGGCCTCCCTCTCATTCACACACATGTACTCTGTCTTACTACGGCTGACTTTCATTCCTCTTCTTTCAAGTGAATACCTCCACCTCTCCAAGTTCTCTTCCACCTGTTCCCTGTTCTCACCACAGATCACAATGTCATCTGCAAACATCATAGTCCATGGGGATTCCTGCCTGACCTCATCTGTTAGTCGGTCCATCACCAGAGCAAACAAGAAGGGGCTCAGAGCCGATCCTTGATGCAATCCCACCTCCAACTTGAAGCTATCTGTCACTCCTCACCACTGTCCTGCTGTCCTCAAACATGTCCTGTACCAGTCTAACATACTTTTCTGCCACTCCAGATTTCCTCATGCAATACCACACCTCATCTCTTGTTAGAACATTACCATCTTTAATAAGCCTAACCTGCTGCACATCCTTTCCAGCCTGATCCCTCTGTCTTGCCAATCTGTACAAGTCCTTCTCACCCTCTTTAGTGTCCAGTCTCCCATATAACTCATTGTACGCCCTCAGCTTTGCCTTAGCTACTTCCTTCTTTGCTCTACGTCCCATCTCCTTATATTCCTGTCTCCTCTCTTCAGTCCTCTCACAGTCATATTTCTTCTTGGCTAATCTCTTCCTTTGAATGGTGTCCTGCACTTCACTATTCCACCACCAGGTTTCCTTATCATCCATTCTCTGTCCAGATGACACACCAAGTACCTTCCTACTCCTACCTGTCTCTCTAATTACTGTTGCTGTAGTAGCCCAGTCACTTGGAAGCTCTTTCTTACCACCCAGAGCCTTTAACAGCTCTCTCTGAATTTCTCACAACATTCTTCCTTCTTTAGCTTCCACCATTTGGTCTTCTTCTCTGATTTTACTCTTTTTCTCTTCTTCGCAACAACAGTCATTCTACACACAACCGTCCGATGCTGTCTGGCCACGCTCTCCCCAACCAGTCTCCAATCTCCCTCAAGTTTCCTCTTCTACACAGAATGTAGTCAACCTGTGTACTCCTTCTCCACTCTTATAGGTCACTCTATGTTCCTCCCGCTTTTGGAAATAAGTATTGACTATAGCCATTTCCATTCTCTTGGCAAAATCCACCACCATCTGTCCTCCCTGGTTTCTTTCCTTGACACCAAACCTACCCATCACTTCCTCATCCCCTCTGTTTTCCTTCACCAACATGTCCATTCAGGTCTGCTTCAATCACCACTCTTTCCTCCCTGGGAATACTCTCTATCACTTCATCCAAATCTTTCCAAAATTTATCTTTCTCCTCCCCATCACATCCAACCTGTGGAGCATAACCACTGACTGTTTAGCATCAGACCTTCTACTTCTACCTTCAGACACATCACCCTATCTGACACTCTCTTCACCCCTACTCCATTTCTCTTTCTATCCACACCATGGTAAAACAGTTTGAAACCTGCTCCAATGCTGCGGGCCTTGCTGCCCTTCCACTTGGTCTCTTGGACACATAAAACATCTACCTTTCTTCTCTGCATCATGTCAGCCAGCTCTCTACCTTTGCCTGTCATTGTCCCCACATTTAGAGTTGCAACCCTCAGTCCTACATTCTTCTCTTTCCTCCTCTCCCTCTGTCTCCTGACACGTTTCCCTCCTCTGGGTCTTTGACTAACAGTAGCACAATTTCCGCCGGCACCCTGTTTGTCGTTGTTAACCTGGGCCTTGATCGATCCGGTATTGTTTCACTTTGATGAACTAGTCTCGCATTATGGTTTTGGCAAAAGTGTTTTACATCGGATGCCATTCCTATCCTGACACAACCCTCACCATTTACCCGGTCTTGGGACCGGCACAAGAGATACACTGGCTTGTGCTCCCTAGTGGCGGTTTAAGACGCTTACCGGTATATAATATTCAGAAAAAGGTAGAATGTACAAGGAAAGCAGGAAGAAACAGGAAACTAGAATCGTATCATAATAGGACGTACAGGACTTAATAAATCTCAAAGTAATTGGAAAACATGCAACAGGACTTTATGATGAATATAATATTCCTGAAACGGTTCAGCATGTTTTTATGGAATGTTCTGATTATGAATCAGAAAGAAGGCATTTCCAAAAATAAATAAATAAAATTAATATTACATTTACAATTAATATTTTTAGTAGTGATGTCAGTAAATTAAAATATATTTTTTCTTGAAAAATACAAACTTAATAGAGAGAAGTTAATTTAAATATTAAGTTGGCTTCACAGCAGATTTTTTTTTTCAGTTTATCTCCAGTTCACACTCCAGTCCAATAGGTGGCAGTAATGCACCTTTACAGTTGGTCTGCCAAGAAGAACGGAAGTTATTTCCTTCATTGGTGTTTAGTGTGTTCTCCATGTTCCGTGTTGACGAACTAATCCTCTTTTCTCTCAACTTCTGGTGAAATTAGTTTAATTTTGAGTTATATTCAGCTGTAACTACTCGGTTAATATTGAAGGTAAATACTAATGAACGAAGCTAACAGATGTGGAGACAGCAGGTCCAGCAGCACCTGGATGCAGAAGAAGAAGAAATGGAGGATTTCCTTGAAAGTAGAGATGCTGATGAACAGGAAACAACTGGAGGGAGAAAAATCATAGATTCAGTTTTCAGTCCCAACGATCAACTGCATATAATAGGTTTGTATCTATTCATGCTTTCTGTTGAATGTGATTATGTTACAGTTTAGTCTGAGCTTTCTGGTAGCTAAAAAGTTAAGTTTTTTTGGAAAGGACGTGCATCTCTGTTGATCTGAGCTTGCTAACTGATTAAATATTGTATGAGAGGCTACAAACGCTAAAGTGATGATTTTAAATCGCTTTGATAAACTAAATATTTACATTTTTAGTTTTACTACAGAAAAGCTAGCCTGGTTAAAACCAGACCCTTGTACTTCACTTCGCTTTGTATTAGTACAAAGCGAAGTGAAGTACAAGGGTCTGGTTTTAACCAGGCTACATAAAAGCTAACTATTGAAACCTAAACTTACCACACAAATATTTAACATCGTTGATCACTACATCATGTAGTTATGTTTTGCCCATGTAGAGCAAAGTACGGTCCTTAATTTTATTGTTTTATAACACCATTTTTTATTTTAATTGCATTTTATTGCTGTTTACTGTTGTCTGTACTTTACAGTATATGTTGTCTGTTGTTAAAGGGGACCACACATGCAAAATTCACTTTTTAATGTTTTTTTACTCAACTTTGGGTATGTACTTCATAAAAAAACAGTCCTAAGGCCAAAGAAATGCACCCAGTGGTTTATTTACTCTAAGTAGATTTATTTGTCTGTGATATAAACGGTTGGTTTCTCACTTCCTGCGGTTTGTGACGTCACAAACCGCAGCCAATCTGCCACAACCCACCCCAACATGAGTCCAGCCCCTCACCTAGCAACCCCTGGTTAGGCTCAACCAGAGCCATATACTGTAAGTGATGCCTGGTCCCCACTGCACAACTCGAAACGCGCCTGCCGCCCCCTTTTGGCCGCTGGTCACGGTCCCACTGGCCACTGAAGACCGTCTGATGACGCCCACTAGGGGGCAGCAGAGGGAGGGGTCTCTAGCTTGTTTTCCGGGTTCAGTTGTTGTGTTAACTGCACTTCCGACGGTCTTTGATGAGATAAAACGTTTTTTTTATGTTTGGGGTGATCTACACTGGAGAGAACAGCAGCCTGTCAGCAGCAACTGTAAAAATGCCACGTTTATTACCGGAGTTTGGTTCCAATTCATGGAGGGTCGATCCGGTAAGTTTAAAAAGTCCAAAAAAAGTCCCGTTGTGGTTGTGTAATCAGATAGCGAGGCTCTCCCGACTGTTTGCCGGATGCGTCGAGCCGCCAGAGATCAACATTTGGGACGTCGGCGGCTCGACGGCTAGGTTGATTTGGACGCGCGCGTGCCCGCGAAGGGAACTTGGGCTGCCGCCGCGCCGCTTTGATCACTCGAATCGCGCCGCTTCCCTGGTCGCCGTGACTCCACGCGTCTCCTCATAGACTTTGAATGTAAACCGGCCGCTTCAGCCGCCCGAAATCGGGGCAGTGGGTACTAGGCATAAGAGTTGCGACACTTCCATACAGTTCCGTTGTAAGAATGGAATGCGGAAGTCACGTGGGTCATGGAGGGGGCGATTCGTTCCATGGCTCTGGTTACAGTCTGACTCTGCCTGCAGTAGCGCTCCGTCGCCGCCAGAGGGCGCAGCTCCACAAGGTTTCCATAGCCGTTGTTTGGAACGATTGACCGCCTGTCGGCTTGATCAAAGGGTGTCGGAACTCTCTATATATATGGCTCTGGGCTCAACCCACTTCTGTATTAAACACATGACTGTTGTTTTTCATGATTTCATCTCATCTTTTGTTTATATGTTCTTAATTTCATGTGTACAGCACTTTGTTGCAGCTGTGGTTTTTTTTAAATGGCTTTATAAATAAAGTATAATTGTTATTTTTATGTTTTAGTTCAATTTTTAGTGTATTTGCGATCGCTCCCAACGCGCAGCCGGCAAAAATTAAACGAGCAGACCCCCGGCGTAGGGACCGGCGGCAACGGGACCCTCTTCTGGCGCGATGGAGCGGAGCTTCAACTGTACAGCCTCGAAGCAGCCTCGCAGCAGCGAGGACCTTCTCCTTACGGATTAATTTACAGGAGACACTTGAACTTTGTGTTGTCTTGACTGGAACAGCGATAACTCCCAAAATCTCCGCGTGCAACGAGCGGAGCTGGCGAACACTGGAAGAGGAACAAGCTAACTTAAGCATCGGATTTGGATGATCTAATGCTAAAAGGAGCAGCAAATTGCGGCGCGCTCAGACGGGTTTTGGTAAGTTATCTTAAGCTGACACTAAAGCCCGAGATACACTGAAGCGTCCTCCGTATACGCGCATATTTTGTGCGTATGTTTGCTGCTATACTTCAGAAACTATCAGCTTTCAAACGCTCGCGTTCTCCTTGTTGTAATATGAGCAGCTGCACACGGAGGGGACTCAACTGAGCTCGCTGATTGGTCACTTGCTGACACGCCTACTGAATTGATTGACAGCTTTCAGTCAGCTGAAAGTGAAACCTCGAGAATGCATCATGAGCAGCTCGCTCAGACTTCTGCGGTGTTCTGATACGGTGTTTCTACTATATATGTTATAAAAAGTTCTCTCAGAAATAAAAATAATAACAGGGAGCGCTTTTCCTGCAGCACACAGCCCACCAGGGAATATTTAAAACATCGCGCACCCAGGTAGGACCTGAATTCATTCATTTCAATCATCGAGTGAACGGAGGAAGAAGCGGTTACTTGACTTTAGGCAAAAAAACAAAAGAAAAGGCCCGATCAGCGATAAAGAAGGGGAATTTATTTCATTTGTGTAACATACAAAACAGTCCGGCGCCGGGGAAGTTTATGTTCAGACACCGCGCATCGCGTATGCCTAGTAAAAAAAAACTTTTGCGCGTACGTGCCCTGAGGGGCTACGCTTTTGCCACAGCGTACGTACGCTGCGTATAGGCGTATCGTGAGGACGCTCGAGTGTATCTCGGGCTTAACAGTAAGTCAAATGAGTAATAAAAAAAGAGCTAATTTTAAAACAACAACACATTACAGATACTGGCTGTGCAGAGGGCGTAAACAGATCTTTGAAGGGCGTGGACTTCAGAAGTTGTATCAGAAACCGGTCGTTCAAAACGAAAGTTAAAAATGGCAGAATTAAAAAGGGTATAATTAATTATCTAAGAATTATTTTGTGTATTAAAATGAATTAATATTGTCAAGATAGCACACAGACATAACATAAAAATTTTAAATACTTACATGTGGTCCCCTTTAAAACAAGGAGCTGGAGGGGACCCCCGGCTACCCAGAGGCTTCATCTCGTACCCGATGACCCGCCTCCAGCTCCACGTCATTTCCCTCGGTTCGGATCTCCCTAAGCGGCAACTCACACTAAATAAATCAAGGAAACATGAATTAAGTTTTACCAGTTTTATTAAAATCAAGGCTGGAAAAGGTTACAGTTTACAGCGCTGGCCTGTCTGCTCTCTGACAGCCGGAGGGGCTGATGTCCTGTGTTGTATTAGTTAGAAAATTAGAAAGAGTTAGTCATTTTGTACTGTTGGTTGAAGATTATTATTGTTTAATCTGATTGTTGGAAAAAAGGGGCAGATATAATAAGATTTATTCTTCTTTCTGCTACCTTTCATTTTTTTATATTTTGTACATTATCATTTATGGGATTGTCTTGTATTGTTTCTTTTGTAAAAAAAATGAACAAATTTAATAAACATAAACATTACCAATTTATAGGGCCTGCACTCCTCCTTCGCAGAAGGGGAGCTCTTATGTCACGTGTATGAGGAGGTGTGACTAAGTGTGATCTCAACGGATCTTATGCGGATTGACGTGTAATGAAAATATGAGACCATGCTTCAAAAGCCTTTGTACGTGATGTGGCACGCAAAATAAACTATTTCTTGATGGATATTGAATCCCTGGTAGACTCTTTTTATAGTTGCTGGCCCAGTTTAACCCAGTCAGAACCGGGTCATAATTTCATTATAATCCCGTCTCTGAGCAGATCAAAAACTCCAGGACCAGTCTAGTTAAATATCTAACACTGTCTAAAACAGGTCTCTCTTGAAAATGAGTTCTCATTTCTCAGTGAGACTAACCTGTATAAATAAAGGTTGAATGAATGTAGTACATGGGCAAAAGCAGGCACAGAGTATTATTTCCACTCTCCTGGGGCCTCATGTATCAACCGTGCGCACGCACAAAAACATTGCGCACGTCACTTTCCACGCAAAGTGGCGTATGTATCAAATCTGATATGAACGGGAATATCTGCGCATCCACGTACAAATCCACGGCTGCTCCCCTGCTTGCGTACGCACGTTTCTGTGGTTATTGTTCCTTTGGCGACACTTACAGGTGATCTGTGAAACTGTGTCCACGATGTGAAAACAATCATAAATCCCACCAAACACACATGATTAACGATTATTACATCCACATGGACGCAATTAGATGAGTGGATATAAAAGCATGCGCCAGATAGTGGCAACAATATTGACAACAATGAGATGTAATTTCTTTAAATAAGAAGTTAACCAAGCTGTATTAACACGCCTACGTTTAGGTCAGTGGGTAAAGCGCTTGCCTTTAGTTCCAAAGGTCGTGAGATCGACTCCCGCATGGTACAACGTTTTTCTTTTTTTTTCGTTCCAGATTGAAATACACATGAAAACTATTTACAAAACAATAAATCGTCTGCTTCCTTTCATTTCATGTATTGTTCTATTTCTTGTTGTTTCATTCAATAGTTTTCCTGTGGTCTTTAAATCTGGAATGAAAAAAAAAAAACATTGTACCAAGCGGGAGTCGATCTCACGACCTTTGGGACGAAGGGCGGGCGCGTTCGCCACTAAGCTATACAGGCATGTTAGATCAGCTTGGTCAACTTCTTATTTAAAAGTGGATGGTTTGTTTTGCACTGTGCGTGCCGAATGAAGCCTTTTTCCGTGCTTCTCTGCCTCACTCAGAAGTGATTTCTGTTCACAGTCCGTGAAGTTCCTCTTTTTTCCACGTTCCGACATGATTTGCAATGGAGCAGAGACGACATTCCTGTCGTGCATGGCATATTTGAATGACTTTGCATATTCATACGGAGGCGTGTCAAGGGCGGAGTCGGCCACTCTCTCATGTGCGCTCAATTCCACGTTGATTGTGTTGTACATAAGGAATGTGCGTGGATTCCGGTGTACGCACAGTTTGATAAATCTGGATTTTTTTGTGCGTGGACACTTTTCTGGATTTGTCCGTACGTGACTTTTCAGTAAGAAATCTACGCAGGTCTTTGTACATGAGGCCCCAGGAGTCAGAGTCAGAGATTCTTTATTGTCATTTGCACCACATGTGGTACATGTGATGAAACGAGATTATGTACACAGGGTCCCAGTTACATCCAACAATGTACAAGAAAAACATTAATAAGATCTAAGAAATGAACTAAGAAAAACATCAACTAAAAATACACTAAGCACTAACAGTGTTTCCTCTAGTTAACTTGCCATGGCGGGATGCTCATCTCATCCATGATTTTTGTTGATGGGACGGACACGTCTGAGTGCAGCTTGTTGTGGCAAGGGGCGTTCAGCACGAGGGAAGAGGCAACGTGAGTTCTTCCTTTAGCTTTTTAGCTAGAGAGCCTGTATTTCCACTGCTAGCTTAGTGCTATGCCTGTGCTGGGTGGGTGGTTGGTCAAGTTTGGTTTGGTAGGCGGGGTGCTCACTTCTGTTGACGGGGTGGGGCACCCCGCTTGTATAATGGTAGGGGAAACACTGACTAATATAGAATAACATTACTCCAAACAGCAGCACGAACATGAGTCTGTATGAGTAGATTAACACGAATGAACACAGCAGCAAGAAACAGATTTTTGTCATTAGCAACATGAACAGCTCTCCAGGTGTTCCACCTCCTGTCTGTAGCTGGACTCATCATTGTTGTTATTATATACACAGGGTTCCAGTTACATCCAACAATAAAATGTAAAAGAAAAACAGTAATAACATCTAAGATATGAACTAATACCCTAAGCATTAATATAATAGAAAACATTACTCCAAACAGCAGCACGAACACGAGTCTGTTTGAGCAAATGAACACGAATGAACACAGCAGCATGAAACAGATCAGCAGCAACATGAAACTGATCAGCAGCAACATGAAACTGATCAGCAACATGAAACTGATCAGCAGCAACATGAAACAGATCAGCAGCAACATGAAACTGATCAGCAGCAACATGAAACTGATCAGCAGCAACATGAAACTGATCAGCAGCAACATGAAACTGATCAGCAGCAACATGAAACTGATCAGCAGCAACATGAAACTGATCAGCAACATGAAACTGATCAGCAGCAGTATGATGTGATATTCCACAGTGATTATTCTGGTTATTTATTAATGAGTCTAACAGCCTCAGGGTAGAAGCTGTTCCTCAGTCTAGTGGTTCTACACTTAAAGACCGTGTGAAGTGAATTTCAACATTTTCTTAAATAAACATTATAAATGTGATAATTGTAATGTTGTAAATGAGTAAAAAGTCTCAAAATTGTAGCTCAATTAATTTTGAAGTTATACATGAAACTGTGTATAAAGACATGTGTGTTTCAGGATTTTTTAGGCGTGTTTTAAACGGGACCGCGTTTCGTCACGCGGTCCTCATTAGTATAGCCCTACCCCCTGCTGCTCCAGTCATATAAATTGTTCTTCGCATGGGTGGAGCCGTTCACTCGCGACTCGCAGATAGCATCAGATAGCAATAGCATAGATATTTTGTTCATTGTTAGCTAGCTAATCAATTATGCCTCGTTCCTGCATCTTCCCAGGATGTTTTAATGGTCAGGGCACCTGCTACTGACCGTCTCCCTCCTCAGCCTCCGGACACCGCCGCCGCCTTTCCTGTTTCTTTTCTTTCTTTCTTTTTTTTATTGCTAAGCCTGTGCCCTACAAGTTCACAAGCTCCTTTTTTGCTAAGAAAATGCGACAGGTCCATTGCATACTTAGTTATCAACGTGATTACTCTTTATCTTAATCACCAACACAGCCCCCGCATGCGATGTGTCGGGTCGGACCGGTGCAGCCGCGCGAGTCCGCTCATCTTCTAAACACATAACAGCGGAGTTATGAATTATAGTTGCGTCCTCAACTTTAAAAATAAAACCAGAGTTGTTTGTGCACTAAAAACAGCGTAACTCTTGGAAAAAGGAGCAAACAGAGCAGGTTTACTGATGAACCTGTCTTCCTCCTCCACACAGTTCAGCTCTGAGCGAGAGAGTCCTCCTACTTGCTCTCTGAGCTGCAGTGCTGCGCTGAAACCACGCCCACTGCTGACACGCCCCCACAGTTCCAGACTAAGAGAAAATAATGTATTTTCATGATTTTTGACACTTAATTTTATAAGGAAAACAATGTTTTTAATCAGTCAGATTTATATGGGTGATTAATAACACATATTTATGCCATGTGATAAACTAAAAACACAAATCTAATTTCACTTTACACGGTCTTTAATGCTCCTCAACCTCCTTCCTGAGGGGAGTGGGGCAAAAAGTGTGTGTGCTGGGTGAGTGGGGTCCTTCATGATGCAGGTGGCTCTTTTCCTGCATCTGGAGGTGTAAATGTCTGTGATGGTGGGGAGACTGACTCCAACAGTCTTCTGTGCAGCCTTCACCACTCTCTGCAGAGCTTTTCTTTCTGCAGCTGTGCAGCCTCCATGCCACACGTTGATGCTGGAGCACAGGATGCTCTCCACTGCACACCTGTAGAAGGAGGTGAGGACTGAGCTTCTCAGACCAGCTCGTCTCAGCCGTCTGAGGAAGTAGAGTCTCTGATGACCTTTCTTGATCAGGCTGGTGGTGTTGTTGCTCCAGCTGAGGTTATTGTTCATGTGTACACCAAGTACTTGTAGCTGGAGACCACCACCACTGCAGATCCTCTAGGTGGGTGTGAAGTAGAATGTAGGTATCTTGGGAGGAATGAGAGGGTGTTGAGCTACCCAACTTTTCTTGTGTCACATTTATAAAAATAAAAAAAAGGAACCATCTCTAGCACCAGCCTGGTTAAACACTTGAAACGTTTTTATTAAAAGAAAAAGAAAAAAAGAAAAAACACATTCAAGCACAGTTTGTGTTGAGTTGGTGGGGTGCCAACTCCACAGTTTAAAGTGTTGTAAAAAGACAGAGCTGGGGCTAAGCACCTCTGGTTTAGCACTGGAACCTGTTTGGAGGTGAAAAAAATAACTGTTTTCTAATCAGTAAAAATGAAGTATCTGAATTAGGGCTGGACAGTATGGCCAAAACATGTATCACAATATATTTCTTAATTTGGGTTCGCTATGTAAAGTGATTCCCTGTGAATCACTGGTGCAGCCGTTAAGGGTCCTGACTTGCTGTTGATGAGTCCCAGTCTCACTTTCTCTAGTATCTTTACGTAAATTTATCTCCAGCATTATTAAACATGTCCAGACGTGTGTGTGATGCATGCGTGCGGTCAAAAAACAATTCACATCAGCCCCAAACACAAATCAGAATACTGTATATACATTTCAGATATCCAGATGCATTCTTAATAACCCAGGTAGAAAAATCTAAAAATGTTAAGTCGGGTCCTCTGGACGGGTTTGAAAAAAATTGTAGAAATGTTTCATCTTTCATCCGAATGACTTCTTCAGTCTCAGGAGCTGTTTTCATCTCAGCTTTATAAATGGCACCTTATCATAGTGGATCAACCAGTGTTGACATTCAAAACTAGCTGTTCACATGATCAAGGAGGACCATCAGTCTAACAATTGGTTGTTATTGTGACATACATTGATAATGAATTATTGTCCAGCCCTAGTAGTATAAAGCTACAGTTCTCCTTACTGTATTTGACATGTGTTCCAGTGGTTCCACTTCCTGCAGATGTTCAGAAGTCAGTGCTGATTAAAGAAGAAGCTCCTGAAGAACAGTGGCCTGATGTGGACCAGCAGGATGCAAATTGTCTCCACATAAAAGAGGAAGAGGAGGAACCGTGGACCATTCTGAGGGAAGAGCAGCTAGGTATGGAGGAGACAGATGTCTCCAGTTTTTCATTAACTGTAGTTTTTTTTTAAGAGTGAGGATGATGAAGAGAAACTTTTGTTCTCACAGCTTCATCAACGTTGAAGTAATAATAATAATAATAATGAATTCCATTTATAATGCACTTTTCATTAATAAAAATCTCAAAGTCATTGACCTTCCAACCAGTAGCTCATGTGACCACATACAATCAGCAACTGGTGAAGGAGAAATTACACAAAAAACCCAGATCTAAATGCTTATAGAGACGTTTCTGATTCTTTAGAAACAGAATTTAGTGAAGATGACCAAGAGGATAATGATGTGAACAATCCTGAGTTTCAGCTGAAACTTTTGTCAAATGTTAGGTTAAAAACTGAGCACACTGATGAAGCCTGTGAGTCTTCACCCAGCTGGGTCTCTGAGTCAAGTGTAAGTGATAAGAAGTCTGAAGCCATGTTGTTCCCTCCCAATGACACAATCTCTAACCACTGCATCGACCTTTCTGGTCTAGCCCTGTCTGCAAAACAAAAAGTCACAAATCTAGGAGTGATAATGGATCCTTCCATGAAACTCAACAGTCATGTTGTTATATGAAATAATTGATCAACCCAAATCAATGGTTAATGTTTTATCATCTTTTTTGATTCGTGAAAGGTGGGCACACTCACTGGTTTGGAAGAAAACAAACAGACTTAATTAAAAATAATGGATATTTATTAAAGAAGTCTTGTGACAGAAAAAAGTAAAAACATACATGTTCAGATACACAAACTGTTATCTGCTAGAGAAATGTGTCAGTAACTCCGCCACAGAAATTAAACAGCACACAAACTCAAAACATTGACGTTTAAAATCTCACCATGTGACACGAGTTGGGAGGCCACTTTCAACTCAGATGAGAATCTTGTCAACGCCGCCGAGCATCTGATCAGGACCACGGCAGACCTCAAATTGTTTATCCGAGCGCTTCTTAATTTATACCTTTGTGGAGTACATGACTTCACTCACTCTTATCAAACATGTTTTCAATCAAACTTGTTTTTAAAGCGGTGCCAAAAAGCTTTCTGTTTCATCTATCAGCTACAAGGTCAGTTTGTCCTTAATTGCTGAGCTGTGCTCATCAACATCTTACAAACTTGGCTATGAGATACATGGAAACACATTATTTGCCTAACTCTTTCAGAAGAACTGCCAGGCTTGAAGTAGGATGGGTGATATGCATTCACTTCATCAAAGACCAGTCTTTCGAGAAGGATTGGGCCCCTATCCTTCAAAGAAACTCTGGACCTTTGAAGCAAAGCCACACAACCCCTCCCCCCCTCTTCAAGGCTTTAATGAAACATCTTGACACTAAACTAAAATGTTTTTTCTCACAAGTGTTGAATTAAGCATTAATTCTTAACATAAAAGTTGATAAACATTTAGTCAGAAAAACATTAATACTTCTTAAACTCTTCATTCCACCTTATGATTTTTTGACTAATTTTGAAAATTTTTCCCTGTCACCTCATGGGACATTTCTAATACAGTGTTACAAACTAATCTAATTATATGATCCTTCCTACAAAACAAAGCACTGAAATACAAAAGTAAATGAGGGATACTGCACATTCTCACTTTATTAGTTTTAAACCATATGTAACTCACTTTATTAGTTTAAACCGCTGTAAAACTTTCCCCTTAACACTTTCAAATGGACAGTCAGACACAGAACACAAGTTTCGGCACTTATGGGCCCGTTTGTTGCGCAACAAAGGGTCCAGGGTGACTGCAAAGCAGAATTGCCAATTTATCAATCAATAAGTCTTGTTGTCCGCACTCCCACAAGCATACAACACATACATCCTTTAAAAAGGCACCTAGTTACTTTTTAAGGACGATTTTACTGTCCAGATAAAACCTATTCCTGTTTATAGCACATCTTAAAAACAAATCACATTTCCTCATTTCAGATTTTATCACTTCAGGTAAAATAAAACAAAATAAAAACTCAAAGAACAATAAAGAATGTTCCCAACTTAGTCACTTCACGATGGATCTTGTGGCTCCACCCTCTGGAACAACTCGCACACCTTAAAGGTCGATGCACAAGGTCGTTGCACTGGAACGTTACACGCGCCGGTCACCACTGCTCTTGTTACCAGCTGGACCGATACAGGACATTTGAAGCCGTCCCGTCTGTTCATCTCGTGGCAAAGAGCCCCAACTGTCCTCATCAGGACACGTCTCGTTTTTCAGAGGTGTGGTCATCAGCACCACATCACAGATGAGCACGAACACCCATCCTCAGGTACGCTGACAGGTGCAGCAGCTATGAAGCG
>JBBPBX010039932.1:0-29633 GCA_038048925.1 Garcialebias charrua | reverse complement strand
ACACACCACACATGACTGGGAACCACGTGATGATTGTTCCTTCTCCCCGTCTCTCAACATGTTTAGGCAAGATTTTTGCCTCATGCTGACAGCACGACCAACAAAGGAAGTGATTGATAACAATGCATGACTAGTTACGTCCATGATGTCTCTGGACGACCCTGAATTGGCAGACGTCCCCGCCCATCTCTGGGCCACAACTAAATATGATGTCGGGTTAATTAAGGGCCAAAAACCAATTGAAATAACACCAAAGTCTTCTTATAGACCTAAAATAGCCCAATACCCACTGAAGCCTGAAGCAGAAAAAGGTATCACTCCAGTTTTCCGCTCCTTGCTAGAAGCAGGCGTGATCATCGCCTGCCCTGAGTCACCAGTGAGAACCCCAATTTTTCCAGTCAAAAAGATCAGACCTACTCCTCCAGATGAATGGAGATTTGTTCAAGACTTAAGAGCAGTTAATGCCTCAGTCCAAGCAAGAGCACCTATTGTACCTAACCCTTATGTCATCCTTTCTCAGATCCCTGCAGGCTCCACATATTTCAGTGTGATAGACTTAGCAAATGCGTTTTTTAGCGTTCCAGTTCATCCCAACAGCCAGTTCTGGTTTGCTTTCCAATTCCTGGGTAAGGCTCACACTTTTACGAGGCTTCCGCAAGGTTTCTGTGAATCTCCCACTATTTTTCATCAAGCACTGAATGATAGTTTGATGAGTTTCTCTCTGCCTCATGATTGTGCTTTATTACAGTACGTGGATGATTTGCTGCTGGCTGCACCATCTGAACAGTCTTGTAAAGAGAACACGATCAGACTGCTGACATTTCTGGCAGAACAAGGTCACAAAGCATCATTGTCAAAATTGCAGTTTGTACAAACCACTGTCACTTTTCTTGGACACAGGATCTCCAGAGAAGGAAGAAAAATTGCTGACTCGCGTGTTGAGGCGATCGTGAAACTGCCATTACCGGTAACAAAAAAACAACTCATGTCTTTTTTAGGTCTTTGCGGTTATTGTAGGCATTTCATCCCAAACTACGCTGAGATTGAGGCTCCTTTAAGACAGGTATGTCATGACAAACACTTACAAATGAGCTCACATGTCACATGGACAACTGAGGCACTGCAGGCCTTTGAAACACTCAAGCAACAGTTGCAAAAGGCTCCCACTCTTGGTATTCCAGATCCTACACGCCCGTTCACACAGGCTGTGGATGAGAGGAAGGGCCACATGACGTCAGTGTTATTACAAAAGCATGGGGACAGATTGAAACCAGTCGCCTATTTTTCAGCTAAATTAGATCCAGTCGCCGCTGGTTTGCCTCTCTGCTTGCGCGCTGTAGCCGCAGCAGAAAAAGCTGCACTGGCGAGCAGAGACATTGTGGGGTATTCTGATCTGACTCTTCTTGTCCCCCACGCAGTTACTCAAATTCTTAATGAGCAAAAAACTGCTCATCTTTCAACCGCACGTTGGTTACGTTATCACACCACACTGTTGGACATGCCCAACATCACCATCCAACGATGTAATGTCTTGAATCCTGCAACTCTTTTGCCAAACGAGGATGATGGTGAACCACATGACTGTATGGCGGAACTTGAAGTCATATGCACACCACGACCTGACTTAGAACAAAATCCTTTGATTGACCCTGATTGGGAACTTTTTGTTGATGGATCTTCTTCCCGTGACCCTGACACTGGTCAGATTCGCAGTGGATATGCTGTTGTTACTCTCACACACACAGTTGAATCATCTTCTTTACCATCATGCTCAGCACAAGCCTGCGAGCTGGTGGCTCTCACTCGTGCATGCATACTTTCTGAAGGTAAAACTGTTAACATTTACACAGACAGCAGGTATGCTTTTGGAGTTGTTCATGACTTTGGAGCTTTGTGGAGACACAGAAACTTCCTCAAGTCTGATGGCCAACCAATCCTTCATCACA
The DNA here is from genome assembly GCA_038048925.1 of Garcialebias charrua. Lineage (NCBI taxonomy): Eukaryota > Metazoa > Chordata > Actinopteri > Cyprinodontiformes > Rivulidae > Garcialebias > Garcialebias charrua. Next base: position 27,687 of record JBBPBX010039932.1, on the reverse strand, counting down.
AACTTGTAGACGAACTTCTTACTGCAATCACTCTCCCTCTCAGAATTGCAGTCATCAAATGTGCAGCACACACATCAAACACTGATCCTGTCTCCATAGGTAACTCACTCGCTGACACAGCAGCTAAACAAGCGTCAATGTTGCCTAACCCAACTAATATGCTTTTGTCTTTGCCTTTAAACAAAGATGATGATGTTTCATTCTCTGTTTCAGACATGCAAAAGTTTGCACCAGGCAGTGAAAAGGCAAACTGGAAGAAACACGGATGCATTTTTCAAAATGATGTGTGGGTAGGTCCAAATGGTAATCCATGCCTTCCACGACACTTTTTCCCTTCTTTTGCAACATTGACACATGGATTGGACCACGTGTCAAAAGGAGGGATGGTAAAGCAAATCAATGAAAATTGGTTTACGATTAACTTTCATCAGACAGCCAAACAACACTGTGAGGCATGTTTAATCTGTGCTACACATAATGTTGCTAAAGCCATTAAACCCACAGGTTCTGGAGCTCACAAAACAATCACAGCACCATTCCAACACATCATGATTGATTTCATTGAACTAACACCAACTCAAAACAAAAGATACTGTCTAGTCATAGTAGACATGTATTCCAAATGGGTAGAAGCCTTCCCGACAAAACATGCCACAGCTAAAACAGTAGCTAAACTTCTGTTACAAGAAGTCATTCCCAGGTGGGGAATCCCACAAAAAATCTCAAGTGATAATGGGCCCCATTTCGCAAATCAAATCCTTGACGACATATCACGAGTACTGAACTTTGATCTGACCAAACACTGTGCCTATCATCCACAAAGTGGAGGGGCGGTCGAAAGAGAGAATGGAACATTAAAAAACAAACTGTCTAAGATCTGTGAAGAAACAAAACTTAATTGGGTGTCTTGTCTGCCAATTGCACTAACATATTTGCGCATGCGAAGACGAGCTAAGCATAACCTCAGCCCATTTGAAATCCTTTTTGCAGCTCCACCCAACATGGGTGTGGGACCAATCTCAACTAGTGATCTAAAACATTGTGATCACGACATGCTGACGTATTGCATTAATCTAACTAATCACCTTAAATCTATCAGAGAGCAGGTCCAGGGAGGGCTACCCAGCCCAACTCAGGTAAAATTACACAACATAACTCCTGGAGACTTTGTTATGGTTAAATCTTTCAGGAGGAAACACTGGAACTCGCCCAGGTGGACGGGACCCTACCAGGTGTTGCTCGTGACTCACACGGCCGTGAAAGTAGCTGAGAGAGCTACTTGGATCCACGCCGCCCACTGCAAGCCGTTCCGAGGTACCAGGTCACCAACAGAGGACCCACTGGCAGGATTCCCTCCTTCCAAGAGGAGCAACGCGCCAGAGCTCTAGAGGCTGGGTGCCAACGAGGGATCTACGCGCTCAGGAGACACTGCTTTAGAAAAACTCCTGACAACGACAGAAAAGATAAGACAATGCTCGATACACGCATCCCACGCACAATTTTAAAACAACCTGTTTCACCTAAAACATCCACTGGGATGAAAGAGTTGCTTTGCTATACTCTAGTCATTGTGGGACTGACACTGATAGGTCTCATGACATGGTACCTGCATCCTGAAAATGTGAACCAACTCAATCCAGCTAAGAGAGAGCTCAAACAGAGTCCTGGTCGAAGGGACTACAATGGTAACCCCGTCTTCATAGTTCCATATGTCAATGGTACAACTTCAACAATAACTTTACCTGTTTGCAGATTGTTTGACTGCTCAGATGAAAGAATCAGAAAAGCCGAGTTTTACATGTGTCTCTGTGGAACTTATGATCCTACCATTTGTTTGTCCTGCCCAACATGGGAAAAGGTTTTTTTGTACACAGGTTCTTGGGGTAGTCCACAAACAAGGAAAGGCCAACCACTTTATTGGTGGGCTGAAAGGTTTAAACTAGTAAAAGGCGGAAATGGCGGATCAACTAATCTCCTATTATCCATACAATCCGTGACAGAATGGCATGAGTATCCCCCACTTAGCCACAGATACCAAGAGGTTGCAACTCGGATTGGACACACGTCAAACCCTAAATTGCATGTTGTTCTCCAAGCAGAAGTATCAGGTACAGACCCCTTCAGGGAACTTATAATTCAAATAACAGATTCTCCACCAACACCCACACAATATGAAACCAAATATGAAACACCTCCCGATCTCGAGACTAACGAGACACTTCTTAGCATTAACAGCGTAGATTATTCCAAGTTGTCCCCAAATGATGTAATTGCTATGACCACAGGGTACTCCGACCTCAATGTATGGTTAACATGGTTAATTGAATCAGCTAAAGAAGCGTCGCTCTCTGAATGTGTAGCCTGTGCATCTGCACGACCCACTCCCTTAACAGAACCAGCACCGTTGTTTTTAGAAGACGAATGGGGTTTCGATTGCATGTTACTTATCACCCAAAAAATTAAAACTAGGAATTGCACAACCTTAGAAGAAATTTTTCCCCTTGGTCCGACCTCAATGTATGGTTAACATGGTTAATTGAATCAGCTAAAGAAGCGTCGCTCTCTGAATGTGTAGCCTGTGCATCTGCACGACCCACTCCCTTAACAGAACCAGCACCGTTGTTTTTAGAAGACGAATGGGGTTTCGATTGCATGTTACTTATCACCCAAAAAATTAAAACTAGGAATTGCACAACCTTAGAAGAAATTTTTCCCCTTGGTCCTGATGGCACACAGGTTGGTGCATTTCATGCTGATAAAAGACACGATTATATTTGCTTCAATTTTGTAGCTACCGCTCCTGACACCAACCTAGGCAGCATAGATATTGATTGGTGTAATATAACATTCACAGCCACAACCACGAAAGGTCGGCAACAGGAGGTGGGGCGACTGACTCGTTCAGGTCTGTATTACTATTGTGGTGGGAAAAAGTTATATACTCGAGTCCCTCAAAATTCAATAGGACTGTGTGCTATGGTTAGACTTAAGGCTCCACTTACTCTCATAGGACACAGAATTGCACAAGCTCTTCCTTATCCAGGTAACAGACGGCGTAGAAGTTTCACTTTTGATCCAACAGTGAACTCTCCAACTTACATCGATGCGATTGGAATCCCTAGAGGTGTGCCAGACGAACATAAATTGGCTAATCAAATTGCTTCCGGTTTTGAAAATCTTCCTGTAATCTCAGCATATTTCCCTGTCACACCTAATAAAAATGTTGACCGTATTAATTACGTTCATTATAATGTCATGCGTCTTAGCAACCTGACCAGAGATGCTGTTGAAGGACTAGCTGAGCAATTGGCTCCTACTTCCCTGATGGCTGTACAGAACAGAATGGCGCTTGATTTTTTGCTTGCGGAGAAAGGCGGAGTGTGTAGCATGTTTGGCGACTTGTGTTGTAGTTTTATCCCCAACAACACTGCCCCTGATGGAAAGGTGTCTAGAGCTTTGGAAGGACTTAGAACTTTGTCTAACGAGATGCAGAGTCACTCAGGTATCTATAATCCCATTGACGACTGGTTTAATAGCACGTTTGGTAGATGGAAAGCGATAGTTATATCTTTGCTTATGTCTTTTGCCGTTTTTGCTGCCATATTGATTACTTGTGGCTGTTGTTGCATACCATGCATACGTTCACTAGTTACTCGTCTAATCACGAAATCTTTGACCCCAGAACACTTGTCAGACACCTATGCGTTGTTAGCAAATTCTCCAGACACATACATGCAAATGTTACCCTCTTTAGAATATGCACGCATTTCCCCTCTCCTTGATTCTGATCTGACTACTTATGCCGACGTCTGCACCCTGGAAGAATGCATCACTGAGTTTAAAATGCACCCATTAGAGTAAACCATGAAAATCACACTTATTGCTCGCGCCGACCGAAATATCTTAACTATAGACATGGACCACTTAGACGACTTTTTCACCATTGATTATGATGTACGCTCACGGGTAATAAACTTTACAACCGAGTCGAACCTGTCCCGCTTAGATTTTTAGATCTCGTAGTAAGCATTTTTTGTGCTTTCAGACAACTCCCAGAGACTCATGTATATCACGGCTACCATTTTCTGAATTAAAGAGACATGTCTCCTTAATGTTTATTTTTTCCTTTTTGTTTTATTGATGTAGTCAAGTAAAAATCAACACATGAAAGTCAAATCAAAATTTTATCCTGATTAAATTCCATATCATTTGTTCATTTATTTTCTTTTGTACTTTAATCCTCAATTGTTCTGTTTTCACTTGTTTTTGAACATGACTGTTGCTTGCCACATTATTTGCAGGTCTTTAACCTGCACAAAAACAGCTACTTGCTAATTCTATCTCTAGTTAATGATGGTTGCATGGAAAGTCTCTTAGACACATGTAATTTGATGTTTTATTTTGAGAGTCTCATACTTTTTTCTTCTCTTATAGATCAACTGAATGTAAGGATGATATGGACACCAGATTTGGTCACCGCTGTGGGGCCAGGGTGTTGTGCAGCTTTTTCCCTCAAAGCACCTCTACATCATTGCCACCGGGGTTTTCCTGCACAAGTTCACATCATCCAGTTAGGCCTGGGGAGGCATAACTTATGATTTAATAACACTGTGATTTTCTTTGTGGTTCCGCTTTTATTACAAATATTGATTTTGTTATTGTTGTGAATCATATTATCTTAGTTGTTCCTGACGGAACAAAAGGAGGGAATTGTTAAGTAAAATCATACACTCTCAGATATTAAACTCATAATTAAACTTATGTGTTCAGAATCATGCACTCCAAAATGCCTGTGTGAAACCAACCACATTTTGTGACCATCTGTGTGAAACCAACCACCTGTTCCTTAAGTTTTAACGTCATGTTCCTCATTTTATCTGCTGAATAAACAGTGACCTGCTCGTGTTAATCTAAAAACACTGCTGCATTATAAGAAATGCTGAATGCTCACTTTCCATTTGCTGAGTGCTCATGATTCCATGTGTTATCAGAAGTTTCCACCTGGTGATAGACAAACACTTCCCATTCCACCCATGGTACCACCCCCAACTGTACGAGGGTTCTTAATCCATGCTGTGTTACTGTCTGAGCAGAGCAGAGCCAGACAGCTTCGTGCCTGTACCATTTCTGTTCTCTATCTTGCAAGATACATTAAATCTTATAAACTTGAACTCCGTTTGGACAGCCTTGCCTTGTTATTCAGAAGTTTACTTCACATCTGTACCTCTGTTATTCTAAAATTTGTATTTAAAATAAACAGAAGTTTTTGTTTGTGTACAGAACAATTTTAAAGATGGTATTTCACCATAAAAATGCTGACTTTTTATGTTTTTTGAGAACGTATCTGTTGACGTCTTTTAACCAACAGGGGGCAGATTCAAGTCTTAATGTTATCACGAGGTGACCGTAATTACTCTTCATGGCCGCTATAGAGGCATTGTTGACTCCCGTTAGCTTAGCCGTAGCTTAGCCATTAGCTTGCGAGTAGCATCTAACAATTTGGTAAAAATATCAACATTGGAAATAGTTGGATCCTGTACGTGATAATTGCTCGAACCACATTCTTGTCAGGGACAAATCTATGTGGTTAGACAGTTTAGATGGCTTAAATTAAGTTTTTAAACTTTTAGTGAAATCTCTGTTCGTCTTGTATGGGGGTCACGTGGTCTGATGACAGAGCGGGGCGGGCCGACGCAGCGTACGTAGCGCGTCACCAGCTTCCAACGAGGCGAAGCTCGCTACACAGATACGTGACGTCAACCAATCAATCACAGCGCTTGTAGTTATTTTCCCAAGCATTCATGGTTAATGTAGTCTTATTACCTTCGACCAATGCAGTGCCGGAAATGACGACAAAAGTGGGCTGGTTGCAACAGCGTGCGTCCCCACTTCAGCGAATCAGCGCTCGCTATACAGATATGAGACGTAACTGACAGATCACAGCTCTCGTTTTATCCAATCACAGCTCATAAACAAATGTGTATGACACGTCGCTTTAATGTTACCTTAGCACAACGGAACACAACTTTACAGACTCTTACACAACTCAAATGCTTCAAATTAACTTTCAAAAATTCTAAAACGTGGCAATCACATTTAAAATAGGCACAACTTAGCTACGCTTAGTAACATAGCACTTCAACTGTAACACAACACGGACTCTCTCAGAGCCGCTTCAAGGTCGGTACCGTCCAAATCTTTTAATGGAGAAGAAACCGGGTCTCATCAGAACCCATCCGACAACGTTCTAACAGTAATATGCTTCTTTGATCTTGTAGATGTTAATAATAGCTTCTAAAAATGACTCTGGTCATTTTGAGATGAGATTGCCTCAGCTTGTGGACAACGTAATCTGGACCGGGTCTTTATCAGAACCATCAGACACTTCCCACACAGCCTAACAAATACCCACCAAAACTACTTATAGCGTGTAAAAAGTTGAACAAATAACAAATTCAGCTTCAAATGTCATTAACTGCAATCCTACAATCGTTCTGAACACTTCCAGCCAAAATTATTTTCAGAGTTAAAAATTAGATCCTAATATGCAAGCATGAAGTTTCAAGTTCATGAGAAATCACAGATTTATGAGTAATCCTTTAATTAGAAAAACTCGTACAGGGCCACCAGCTGTAAGATATTTAGGGGGGTCAGTATTAAACTGACACCCTTTACTTTAATTATTTACTTATTCAGATTGAATAGTAATTTACGGATTCTTTTCTTTTTCAGTTTACCTAATATTTCTGTGATCAGTTATTATGGACAAATAAACCATGAAGTGACCATGAGACGTTGATTTTAGTTGGTATGTCAATAGACTCTACCTTTTATTTAAAATAAATCAACTAAAATTAACACCATTACACTTGATTGACAGATTTCACTTTCTTGCAATTTAACACGCATCAGCACACTTAAATTGTAACAGACATAAGTAATGAGTTGACATATTACTTTTCTATCTGTGGCTCTTAGCTTAAAAATGTAGTTTCCAACTTAGAATGAAGGGAGAAGGAAATAGGAGGAATAAAAGAGATTGGAGAGGTTGTAAAGAGGGAAGTTTATCTTGCATTTATAAAACCAGATGACACTCTCCCATACGCATCCAGCTAAGATATCATCACACTTCCAGTAAGCAAACAGCTGCTCCTTTACCTTAAGATGTCCGCCTCAGTTCTGGTAAAGAGCTGTGATCAGCCTTGGACGTAATGAGTCGTAGGTCCCGCAAGTCCAAGCTGGACTCCAAACATGTTTACCTTCTCAGTGTCGGTGATACTTGCTTTAGTCGGCAGAAGTCGTGGCAGTCATGGTTTTTGGCTCAAGATAACTTATTCCTAGCCTGGCCCTCGCCTTCCTACATAGCTCCGCTCAATTCTATTTTCCCTTCACTGCTCCGTCTGGGACTTCTCCCATAGAGAAGGATTTCTCCGGTAGATTTTTGACCGGACCAATCAGAGAACAGAAGGGGCAGAGTTTTTGGCCCCTAACCCACGCCCCCACCTGTTCCAGCGCGTAGCCAGCAAGCATCCGCATGTTCTCATTCAAAGCGATGCAGGACTGTTTTATATGTGACACAAATGTATTAAATTCCCTTTCTTAATCCCTTATCTGGAGTTTTCTTTTGTTTGTTTTTTCCAAAAGTCAAGTGATCGCTCCCTCCTCCTCTCCCTCTGCTGAGTTGAATGAGGAAATGCCTCAGGTTGTCACTAGCGAGAAAATTAAACTCGGGTTTTACGTTGCTGCCCGAGTCCCTGCAGATTTTCTGGTCTTCTGGTGTGCTGGACCAGAGCTCCATGGTTTTATTTTATTTTTTTAGAACGTTTTATTAACATATAAACACAGAATATGCAGCATCAGCGAGAGAAAATGCAGTAGGAGGCGGAGCTGATGTCAAGTTCACCAGAGCATGGGAAGCAGACCATATATGGCTCTGAGGGGGAGGGAGCAGAATGCTTTTCCCTGTTCAAAATTTTTCTAAGATCCAATGGTTTTGTTCCTCAGCAGAGGCCACGCCTCCAGCAAGAATCGGTTCTCTATAACAGAAAGTCCAGACCCTAGTACGAAGCGAAGTGAAGGACAAGGGTCTGGTTTTAACCAGGCTAACTTATTCCATAAAGGAATTTAATTCAAAGTTCTGAGCTTACGTTCGGTTCGAAGTGGACTGATAACCAGCATGTTATTAGCCCTTACTGAAGAACGAAGTTATTTGGCTCTTGACCAAACGTCTGACAGCTAAAAAGAGAAAGTTCACATCTCCTCTTCCTTACAGGAACTACCATTCTAGCAAAAGCTTGGAACTTTTAGTAGAGGATCTGAGATCAGTGACTTGTCTTTCAGAAGAACCAGTCGAAGGGAGTTAGAGACCAGTCAAGGAGTTCACTTGCTGTTATCAAGATTCAAGGTTAAAGCCAGAAGCAGAGAGAAATGTTTAGGAAAAAGACAGACGCATAGTCTCCAGTAGTAAAATACTTGGATTAGCGTCTTAACACTTCTAAAACAAATCTGAAAAGCACAATTTGACATAAAATTCAACTCTGACACCATTATATGGTCAAGTAACACAGTAATGCTTCACATTAAAGAATAACACAGCATAATAGCACATATCATGAAAATGACAAAATGTTATTCTTTTGATTACATTAGAATAAAATCAAAGAAGCCAATAGTCTCTTTTTAAGTGACTATGTTCTCAGATTACAACCAATGGAATAAATTGTAGTAAACGTCTGTTCACTGAGAGGTCAGCAATAGTCATCCCTGGACATCGTCATGTCCACTACACAGGTAAGAAAATTAATTGCCTTAAAATTATCACGAGTCCTGCATAGACATAAATTATCCTACCACTGTGTAATGTAGCAAATAGTCCTCACCAGACGACTAAGAATAGGCTAAATTAGCTGTTTTCTCATGTTGACTATTCAAGCACTCCTAAACATAAGACAAACATTGGCCCTCATGCACGAAAATGTTCGTATTTTTATCCTAAATTTCTCCTACATTTGTTCGTACGAAGCGTTCGTACGAACATGCCACGTCAGATCCAACAAAGTCTTCTATCCACAGGAAAAGCGTGTAAACGGGCTGCTTAAAGTTGATGGATCCCACCTGTTCTACTCACCTGCGCGTGCTCGCGGGAAGGTAATTTACATAATTTCCACCCCTCAAAACACCATATAAGGCCACGCTTCCTGCCTTCTGACAGCAGGAAGTGTCCATTCATTCAAACTCGAAGTAAAAGGAGGAACTTCACGCGTTCGGAGATCTGCTCTCAGTCGCGCTGTGGCTACCCCCCACCCCCCCGCAAGTGTCGGATGGTCAAATATCTTTAATTTTAGTGTACTGTGTTACATTATAGTTTCACTTATTCAGAAGAGCCGTGGCGCACCGCTACCCCCCACCCCCCCGCAAGTGTCGGATGTGTTTTTCAACAGAAGCATTTTAAATTGTCTCGAAACTACAGTTAACTTCATATTAATATTGTAGTGCATATGTTTTGTGTCCCGTGGGTCGTACAGTATCAGAAATCAAGAATAAATGGTTTGATCTGAAAATGGCTTCAAACAAACATCTCGCCGCAGCACGGACAGGAGGTGGTCAGGAGATGGTGGACAATAAATGCCACGCTGCAAGATGCGTGCCAACATGTTTTGCAGCACAAATGATGCGCGCACCTCCTGGTCAGCGCGCACCTCCTGGTCAGCGCGCACCTCCTGGTCAGCGCGCACCTCCTGGTCAGCGCGCACCTCCTGGTCAGCGCGCACCTCCTGGTCAGCGCGCACCTCCTGGTCAGCGCGCACCTCCTGGTCAGGGCGCAACCACATTCTGCAGGTTATATTTCGAATCAGATTTAATAATCAATTGCTCCGATGGTGTTTGGCACAAGATCAGTCTTAATTCGTACTTGTTCTGCGGCGGTGTATGGGGATTTTATGTACCTGGGTGTTAATATGAGGAGCGGCTTTGATGACCAAGGGGAGCGCACGGCCTGCGCGACACACCAGACAAATTAAACTTAAAATTATAATTCTAATTCAAACAGAATAACCTATTGTCAAGAATAATTATGGTGCGTGAATATTTTAAACCCAAAATATTTTCTAAATAACGAAATATGAAGTTATTAGTGGAGAAGATCCGTCTGGATGACAGCAGACTGACGCTCCTAAATTATACGACAGGTCCGGACCACTCGTAAATTTTGTTCGTATCTGAAAAAAATCCTAGGATACGAAAACATTGTTGAATGCCACAAATGATCCTAAATCACTCGTACGCACAGTTTAAGAACAAATCTGTGCGTACGAACGGTTCGTGCATGAGGGCCATTGTTCTGTCAGATACCTTCTTGTAGTGAATTTAATTTCACTTTTCTTTTCTAGGCCGAGGAATACCCAATCAGCTGGCAATTGGGGGAAGTGCTGCCAACATTGCAGAAAGCCTGATACCCTGTGCAACAGATGTACATCACCAATATCAGCATGATTTGGGATCTTCACTGCGAACATTGTCAACCTTTAGTGTGGACTCATTTCATAGTGAAGAAGACAGAAGCATGGCAGAGGTGGAGTTTGGGGCCGCTTACCCAGATTTGTCTGTAATTTTTGACAGTGTTGTCAATAATGACTATAGTATTTTCAATGAAGCACTTTTCTGCCTGCTCCATGTGACAGAGAGACATGTATGAAATGTTTAACAAGGTGTAAAAATTTATTAAATTATTCACATGTTCAAAATAAGTGGTGATTGTGACATAATCCCAAATGAACATTTACAGTATGTAAAAAAAATTAAGACAGAAATTCTGTTTCAGTGCAAAACAACAATATTTTATTATAAAATGTTTGTATAAATATATAACTTTTAAACATTATTTTTAAAAGTAACACAATATTTCAAAAAACTCATAAAACAATATTTTCATGAAAAATAAATAATTCAAAAATAAATAAAATTGGTTTAAGTGAAATAAGTTGGTTAGAACTAATAATATAAAAAATAAATAATGCAAAAATAAATAAAATTTGTTTAAATGAAAGAAGTTGGTTAGAACTAATAATATAAAAAAACTCAATGTTTGTATAAAAATGGGAACTTTACAAGTTGAACTGGAACTCTTATAACATCCCTGAACATTGTCAACAACATTAACCTGTTCAACAAATAATATTGCGCAGAGCAACCACTGCATCATCCAGCCCCACAATAGATTGTACGTGCATTTTAAAGGGTTCTAAAGGCAGAACCCAAGATTGTAGGCAGGACTCGGGAGACTCAGTGATAAAATAAAGAAATACTTTTAATAAACACAAAATAAATGAGCTGACAAGGCAGCCAAAAATCACACTCTAGAAGACTCACGAGGAACACGTAGGACCATAGATGACAATGCCCAGGCAAGGAATAACACCAAGACACAGACTTTATAGAAACACTGATGAGGACTAAACACAAAACACCTGTCAGGCTCACAGGTGTGGGAGAGGAGAAAATCACATGAGGGGAAAACTAGACAGAGACACACCACTAGGGGCACAATCACCACATTACCCCCTCCTCAAAGGACATCTCCAGACGTCCCAAAAACCCTGTCCCCAAAAACTTAGGCGGGAGGAGAGGGAAAAACAGGATGGAGGGCACAAGGGAACACAAGAGGGAGACCAGGCACATAACACAGAAGATACACAAAATGGTTGAGTGGGAGGCCAGGAGACCATCCACCACGTCGAAGCCGGTCAGGCGGATGTCCAGGAGACAGACCACCACGTCGAAGCCGGTCAGGCGGGCGTCCGGGAGGTCGTCCACTATGTCGAAGCAGGATTGTAGAGCACTGAGGTGGTGCGAACGTATGACGAGACATGGACCCCTCGAGGCGAGGTAAGTACACCTGAGGCAGAGCAGGTGGCATGAAGACCCCAGGCGATGTAGCTGTGGTGAGACCCACTGGAGGCTTGAGACCCACTGGAGGCGTGAGACCCACTGGAGGCGTGAGACCCACTGGAGGCGTGAGACCAAATGGAGACGTGAGACCCACTGGAAATGTGAGACCCACTGGAGACGTGAGACCCATTGGAGACATGAGACCCACTGGAGATGTGAGACCTACTGGAGGCTTGGGGCCCAGAAGAGGCTTGGGGCCCACTGGTGGCTTGGGACCCAGAAGAGGCTTGGGACCCAGAAGAGGCTTGGGACCCGCTGGCGGCTTGGGGTCCAGAAGAGGCTTGGGGCCCATTGGTGGCTTGGGGCCCAGAAGAGGCTTGGGACCCAGTAGAGGCTTGGGACCCTGTAGAGGCTTGGGACCCAGTAGAGGCTTGGGACCCAGTAGAGGCTTGGGACCCACTGGAAGCTTAGGGTCCAGAAGAGGCTTGGGACCCACTGGAGGCTTGGGACCCACTGGAGGCTTGGGACCCACTGGTTGGCAAACAGGATGGGTATAGATCAGGGTTGGGCAAACTTTTTTACTCGTGGGCCACAGAGGGTTCTAAAATTTTACAGAAGGGCCAGACCAGGAGCAGATGGATGGAGTGTTTTGGTAATTCACTTCATTAGAGAAAAAATAACATGGGATTTGTAGAAAACAGGCTTTAATTTCAATAGAAAATTAACAGAAGCATTACAACTAAATATATCTTCCAAGTCCCACAGAATTTCTTACTGAAATGACTCTTAAAACACTGAAAATTAAAGTAACAAAATACAGCTTTTTTAAAATCACTCAGTTACCATTTTGAAGCATTTAAAGTTTTGATATCCTTCAGGACATTATCATCACTCTCCTCCTGAACATTTCAGAAATGGTTGGAGATGCAGATCATCAGAACAGTGACAGCATGCACACCACTTATGTGCACACCTTAACAGAAATTACATTTAACATGTAAATCCACTTTTTACAGCAGAGGATGTAACTGTTACATCCTCTGCTGTAAAAAGTGGATTTATGTGTTACATTGTAACACGTAAATGCATTTTTAAGAGCCGAGAAACTTACTTTTATTTCAGTGGGAACAGTGTTGTTGGTGTCCCTTTTTAACCAGCCCGTCAAAGTCTGGAGTCAGTTTTGTTGTGGTGATTCTCAGGATGGACCTGAGGTGTTGGTCAGTCAACTTGGATCTGTGACTGGCTTTGTTGAAGTTCATGACGCTGAACGTCTGTTCACACACGTAGGTTGAGCCGAACAACGCCAGCATCTTCTGTGCCGTCCTCCGGAGGTTTGGAAACACAGCTTCATTAAGTGACGCATAAAAGTCATTCAGTGTAAGAGACTTGAACTTCTCTTTTAGGACAGCATCAGCCTGAAGGTCGATCAGTTCTAGCTGCAGTGCTTCTGGTGCTGTTTTGGGGTCTTGTGACAGGGGACAGGCCACCAACTGAAGTGACTTGTTGATTTTCTCAAAATCAACAAAGCGATGGCAGAATTCATTATTGAGCGCATCCAGTGACTCGCTGTATTTCTTCACGTTTGCGCCAGCCTCCTCTTTCAGTGTGGCTAGTGTGGGGAAATGAGTGAATGACCTATTTAAGATTTGCTTGGAAAATAAAGCCAGCTTGGCTTTGAAGGCTTTCACACTTGTACTGTATACAGGTCATGCACAAAGCGATCCTTCCCCTGTATGGTCACGTTCAGCTCATTCATGTGTGAAAATGTATCCACAGCAAATGCAAAGTCACAAAGCCAGTTCTTGTTGCTCAGCTCGGGAAATTCGTCGGCCTTCCCCAGTAGCTCCAAAAATGCACCGATCTCCTCTTTGAGGTCCCACACTCGTTGAAACACTTTGCCTAAGCTTAACCAGCGGACACGGGAGTGATAAAGAAGGTCCTGGTGCTCTGCATCAGTTTCCTCCAAGAACACAATGAACTGACGGTGCTGAAGTCCCCTTGCACGTATAAAGTTGACAAGTTTTACAACAGGATCCCTAACATGATTCAGCTGTAATACAGATTGACACAGAGATTCCTGGTGGAGGATGCAGTGAAGGAAAATAACATCCTGGTCAGGATTTTCTTCTTTCACTTTATCCTGGATTCTCCTCAGCAGGCCAACATTTTTCCCTGTTAAATTTGGAGATCCATCTGTGGTGACGTTGATAAGTTTACTCCAAGGCAGCTTCATATTTTCAACGACAGCAGACACACGGTTATACAAGTCCTCCCCCCGTGTTTTTCCTTTCATAGACTCCAACATTAAAAACTCCTCTGTTATTTCAAAAGTATTGTTAATTCCTCTGATAAAAATGAGGAGCTGAGCAGTGGAATTTACATCATTGCTTTCATCCAGCGCTAATGAATAAAACGTGAACGACTCTGCTGTTTTATTTAAGTTGTTAGTTAGATCTTCATCTATCAGTTCCACACGGCGAGTCACTGTCTTGCTTGATAGACTGATTTTCTCAAACTTGTCTTTGGCCTCTGGACACAAGACACCTGCTGTCTCCACCATACATTCTTTTAAAAACTTGCCTTCAGACAGAGGCTTGCTGGCCTTTGCTATTTTGAATGATAGCATAAAACTTGCCTTGGTACTTGACTCTTGGATGGCACTTTGACGGTGATTTTTTTTTTGTTGAGCTTGTAAATTAGCTACCAACCTCTGAGCAGTAGCTTCCCATTCTTTCTCTGACTGCTTGCTAAAATAGTTGGCATGTTTTGTCATAAAGTGACGGCTGATGTTATACTCTTTAAAAACCGCCACAGTCTCTTTGCATATCAGGCATACAGCAGTAGATCTGTGTTCGGTAAAAAAACATTTAGTTGTCCACTCCTTATTAAACACTCGACATTCTCTGTCCACTTTTCTTTTTTTAGCTCCGCTCATCATTACAGAAGGGTTGCGCTTCAAAGACGGAAAATGCTGAGTTATGATGCGTTCATAGGGTGTCGGAATGATCGTAAAAATCACGTTCCCACTGGGGAAAACAACTCAGCAAGACAAATCTTCTGACACCACTTGAATGCAGCATATGACAGCGCATCTCAACAAAGGTCAGTGTATTAGAGTGTGGTGCCATCTATCGGGAAACGCCAAAATTGCAGGGAAAATAAAACATTAACAAGGTTTACCATTATAATTGATTCTGATCCGGGGGGCCGGATTAAAACGCTTAAAGGGCCGCATACGGCCCCAGGGCCGTAGTTTGCCCATCCCTGGTATAGATTCAGGCAGGAACAGAGAAGGACCATGTTGTCTGTGATAACAGAGCTGAAACCAAAAACAATGACTGGACAGATTGGAGGTGGATGGCAAGAGTTTAAATGCTGAGCTGAACAGGTGTAAGGAGTGAAAGGCTGATTTCTAAGCTGAGGCAGAAAGGGTGTGGTGAACAGTTGACTGACAGAAGTGGCTGTGAGCAATGACAGATGGGTGAAAAGCAAATCACAGTAGGAACAAACAAACAATGGCACGAGGGGCAGAAGGAGTGATCAGTTGAGTAGAATCAGGGCTGAATAGGTAGACTGAGGAGGGAGTGAAAATAAATGACAGAGACAAAGTACAACACAACAAGAAACAAATCACACAAAGAACAGAACAAAAATCAGAAGGGCAGAAGAACAAAGAACATGAAGGTAGGATGGGAAAACATGACATTTTATGAGTGGTGTACAGATGAACTGGTTAAGTAGGGAAGGCATGGTGCAAGGAGACAGGAGCAGAGGAAGGGTGACAGGCATTACTGGGATGAATGGTGAAACTAAACAGGACTGTGGACAGGAGCAGAGGAAGGGTGACAGGCATTACTGGGATGAATGGTGAAACTAAACAGGACTGTGGACAGAATGGGCAAAAATATGACAGAAGGGAGTAAGTTTGAGGTCAGGTTAAAGGGAGGGGGGTCAGCGGGGCCGCTGACCATGACATAGCCCCCCTTTAAGGTCCGGCATCCTGACGGACCTTCCAGAAAAATGAAAGAACACAAGCCCGAACAGGGTGGGTGGAGGGGGCAAGCACAAGGAGAGAGGGCAAGGGCCAAAAACTAAACAAAAACTGAGAGGACCAGACCTGGGAGCAAGGAGAAACTAAAACACAAATACACATAAACGGCCCTAGGCTACGTGCAAAACAAGGGACAGCCCGGGGCCATCCAGAGCGAGGCCTAAGATCAGATGGACGTCCCAAGGACCATCCAGAGCAGGACCAGGGTTTGGGTGGACGTCCCAAGGACCGTCCAGAGCTGGACCAAAGTTTGAAGAAGGGCAGAACTGGGCAAGAGAGGGCAGTGCTGGTAGCTACTAGGCCAGAGAGGGTGGTGCTAGCAGCTGCTGGACCAGAGAGGGCGGCGCTAGCGGTTGCTGGGCCAGAGAGGGCAATGCTGGCAGTTGCTAGGCCAGAGACGACGGTGCTGGCAGCTTCTGGACCAGAGAGGGCGGTGCTGGCAGCTGCTGGGCCAGAGAGGGCAGTGCTGGGCCAGAGAGGGCGGTGCTGGCAGCTGCTGGGCCAGAGAGGGCAGTGCTGGCAGCTGCTGGGTCAGAGAGGGCGGTGCAGGCAGCTGCTGGGACAGAGATGGCGGTGCTGACAGCTGCTGGGCCAGAGATGGCGGTGCTGGCAGCTGCTCGGCCAGAGGTGGCGGTGCTGGCAGCTGTTGGAACAGAGAGGATGTGGGCAACTGCTGGAGTCGGTCGGCGACGAGTCGTGCGAAGAGGCGGCAGGTTCAGAGCTTTCGGCGGCAGGTTCAGAGTCTTCGGCACCATGTCCAGAGTCTTCAGCGGTAGGTCCAGAGTCTTCGACGGCAGGTTCAGAGTCTTCGGCGGCAGGTCCAGAGTCTTCGGCGGCAGGTCCAGAGTCTTCGGCGGTAGGTCCAGAGTCTTCAGCGCCAGGTCCAGAGCAGTGGCGGCTCCAGAATTTTTTTTCAGCAGGTGCTAAGGGGGAGCTAAGCATTTTACTGTAGGTGCTATGAAGAAAATTTTCCTTTTTTTATATTTTTTTATATTCTTTATTCATTTCAAAGTTCAAATTTAAAAAACATAAAAAACTATTTACAATTCCACGTAAATAAAAAATCTAACATTACATGAAATGAAAGGAAGCAGAAGAAGATAAAATCTTATTATGTCTGCCCCTTTTTTTAACAAACTTAACTTTTTTTCTTCCCTAGAGTTATCAACACAAACGCAAGCACACACACACATACATACACACACACACACACACAAACTGCAAACTGTTACAACAAATTCACATTGTTTCCCCAGATGTATCGTATAAACAATTTCAGTCCACAATGCTGAATGCATTACAAAGTCAGAGAAGGTTGAAATCATTCACTCACCATCAGAAGTCTTCATAACAGGACAATCCGCCTGTTATTGTGGTTGAGGGCAAAAGCATCAATAATCCTGTCACTGTCCAGGGTCCTGGTTCTTAAAGGATTGATAGCAAGAAGTGCCAGGTCACTTGTTCGACTGTCTCCGCTGCTGTTTCTTAGGTAGTTCTTCAAACGACGCAAACAAGAAAAACTGCGCTCACAGCTCACTGATGTTACTGGAAGAGTCAAAGATATGGATATCAGCTTATACAAGTCCAGGAATGCATCTTTGTAGGGCCGCATCACAGATAGGAAGTCTTGTGTGTTGTTGATTAGAAGTCCTTGTTCTTCTTTCCTTTTCAGCAGCCGGCGAACCTGGTGGAGCTCAGCTGACAAGTTCTCCTCGTTAACTCCATAATGACAGGCCATAGGCAGTATCCATTTTTTGTCAAGGAATGATGGGTGTTTGGGGTTTAGAGCTGGCAAACCTTTCAGTACTTCATTAGTTTCTGAAGAAAAACGCTGTTTCATTTCCATTAGCATCCTGTCTATAACAGAATAGAATGATTTTGTTTTTAGGTCATCCATGCTGTCTGCACGTTTTCTTTCTATTGGGGCATCCACAATAAAGTGCTCTAGATGTTTAGCTGTTTGAGTCTGTCTTTTCTGCCGCTGTACAGTCTCTGTTGCTATTCCTGTGTTGCTGCAAAGTTCTTCTGCTTCTTTTCTGAGTGTCTCCCATTTGTCATCTGTGCGTTTTTCTGTCAAAGCAGTTATTACAGAATGAGCCAGGTCATTTGCTGCTACTAGATCTAAATTAGGAGACTGTAGCTGATCAGACATGAATTTTGTTGTTCTGAAAATATCCTCAAAAATTACAAGATGCAGAACAAACTTCTCATCTATAAGTGCACTGAGAGCTTTAGCCTCCGTCCTCCTTTTAGCATTTTTCTGGTCAACAACATCGTGCAGCGTAGCCATAATGGATGCATAAAAAATGCCGACAAGCAAAGCAAAACATGGCATCTTTACTCACGCTGTATTCTAACCACAAATATTGATCGAGCCAGCCTTTACTAAAACTTCTCTGTTGCACTCCAAACAAGCGTGATGGGTATTTTTGCAGAAGTGGTCGTCTTGGTCCATCTTGAGGACTTCTGCTCAGATCTTCTAGCTGTCCAGTGCTATTGCTAACACTGTTAGCATTCTCAGCAGCAGTGGAAGGATAACTGCACAGTTTATCTTCTTCATCCAGATTAATATTTTTTTGTTGGTTGGACTCTGCTTCCAAAAATGCATCCTTCTCAAATTCCATCCGTGGAACTTTTGGTTGCAAAAAACGATCCATATTTGCGCAGCCGCAGCGTGTAACTCTCAGTTGCTTCCCGGAAGTGATAATACGCAAAGTTCAAAGGTTGCATGATGGTTTTTTTTATTTTTTTTTTTACTGAAATTAGAATAGTTTATTCTTTTTATATATATACATATATACTGTATTTGTCTTTTGAAGAAAATGCCACAACTACATATTTAAAATATTAAATTAGATGAAGAAAAAAAATCTAAATATTTCCTGGGGGTGCTAAGGGGGTGCTATAACTTTTCCAGGGGGTGCTATAGCGCCCCCTAGCGCCCCCCTGGCGCCGCCACTGGTCCAGAGTCTTCGGCGGAGCCCACGGCACAGGAAACTTGAGGGGATCCCTCCTGGGACCCCTCGGCACAGGAAACTTGAGGGGATCCCTCCTGGGACCCCTCAGCACAAGAAACTTGAGAGGATCCCTCCTGGCACCCCTCGGCATAGGGAACTTGAGGGGATCCCTCCTGGGACCCCTCGGCACAGGAAACTTGAATGGCTCCCTCTAGAGACTCAGACATTGGAGACGTAAACACTGGAGACATGGCAGGCACTGCAGGTTCTGGGTAACCTGCTGCAGGTTCTTTCACAGGAGACACTGGAGTTTCTGGAACAACTGTGGCAGGCTGGAGGCTCGTGACTGCAGGCTGAAAGTTTTTTTGCGGCAGGTCTTAGAGCCCTTATCTTACTCAAAAGCCCTTTATATATGGGAAAATGGACCAGGCTAGGCTGAGAAAACACAAAGCTCTCTGTAACGGAAAGCATAATGTTAATACAGTCTGGATTTGGATTGTCTCTGGCAGAGGTTAAAGGTTCAGTCTGCAGTTTCTGTAGAACTGCAGCACTTAGAAAAAATTTCAACAGGCAAAGCATTCTGATCCCTCCCTCTCAGAGCCATATATGGCTCTGCTCTCCCATGGTCTGCTGAAATTCAAATTCAAGCTCTGCTTTTATTGGCTGATTCAAATTCAAGCTCTGTTCTTATTGGCTGGTTACAAACTCTGTTTTTATTGGCTGGTTAATGGCGGGACACTTTTTCTTTTCAGAAATGCCTATTTACCACCTGGAGAAGCAAGGGAACAATATTTTTTTTTAGTTTTTTTCAGAGATTACCTCTCTAACATCAGTCTAGTGACAGAGTGAAGAAATGTGTTAAAAATATATTGTTATAAAAGTTACATATAGCAGCTTTAATAAACGTAACAAGGTTTGATTTATTTTAACAAAGTCACCGGTCTGGAGCTGGGGTACCGTAAACACCGGTGTATAATACGCTCCGGTGTATAATACGCTTTGGCCAATATTTGGAAATAAATCAGAAAAATCGGTAGATAATACGCTTCGGTGTATAATACGCGCTGCAGTGACAGTCTTTTTTATGGCCACTAGATGGCGCCAGGATACGCCTCCAGGTACAGTCTGCAGGTAAACAGACTACAGGGTGCATTAGCGCCCATAGCGGCCGAAACTGGTACTGCACCATTTTTAGGCCAAAATGAAAAAGTGAATCAGAGCCAAAAATGGGTCTAAAAATATGGGAAAAAATCTGTAGATAATACGCTTCGGTGTATAATACGTAGGACATTCAAATGAGCAATAAAAGTGCGTATTATACACCGGTGTTTACGGTAAGTGGAACCCAATCTTGCCAAACTGAGCAGGAGCAGCCGTCGAGTCGGGAGAGGAACCTGCAACCGCGGAGTCAGGTAAGTAGCCTGTAGGCGGCGAGTCGGGCAATGCCGATGTGGAGGTCTGTGGAGCCCTTGCGGTGGCAGTGGACGACGTGGAAGTCTGTAGAGCCCTGGCAGCAGGCGACGTGGAGGTCTGTAGAGCCCCTGCAGCTGCAACGGGCGACATGGAGGTCTGTAGAGCCCTTGTGGTGGCAGCGGGCGACGTGGAGGTCTGTAGAGCCCCTGTGGTGGCAGCGGGCGACGTGGAGGTCTGTAGAGCCCCTGCGGCGGCAGCGGGCAACGTGGAGGTCCTGTAGATCCCCTGCGGCGGCAGCGGGCAACATGAAGGTCTGTGGAGCCCCTGTGGCGGCAACGGGCGACATGAAGGTCAGTGGAGCCCCTACGGTGGCAGCGGACGACATGAAGGTCTGTGGAGCGCCTGCAGCAGCAGCGGGCAACGTGGAGGTCTGTGGAGCCCCTGCAGCAGCAGCGGGTAACATGGAGGTCTGTGGAACTTCTGGAGCAAGGCTGTGTGACTCGGGCAGAGAGACGGTTTAGGTCCCACATCAACCTCCTTCTGCGGCGGCGAGAAGCTGGACAGGTTGGTGGTGGAGGTGCTAAAGCTTCAGCAGGTGGTGGAGGAGTCAAGAGAGCTGGTGAAGTGACCCCCTCAGGCAGGTAGGTGTGAGGAGCGACCGTCTGGACCTCCTCATGGCTGGGCGAACGCAGGTACCTTGCCTCCACATAAGCCTGCCAACGTTTCTGCACCTCTGGTGAATCAGGGCTGTACTGCCCCTCCAGCAACACCCCCCCACGCTCCTCCTGCGAGCGAGAGCCGAGCTGAGACCGTCGTCGACCCCTCTGACCTCGGCGGCGTGAGCTTGGAGCAGAGGGGAACCAGTACTCCTCGTCAGTGTCTGGTTCCTCCTCTGAAGGTCCCTCATGAAGCCATTGAGGTGGATAGGAGGAAACAGGCTTTATAGCCAGGCGGGTTCTCCTGAACAGATTTTTCATCTCCTCCTCTCTCTCCCTCTGGGCAGTCTTCTCAGCCTCACAGTTAAAAAACTCGAACAAAGTGATCATCCCACCATTGGGTTCAGGTGGTCCAGTCATTCTGTCACTATCCGTTTAGGTTTGAACCCAAAATGCAAGCAGGATGATCGAATCAGGATCTGTGGAGTTCTGGGGACACATGAGACAGGCACAGCAGGTGTTCTCTGTTGAAAGACACACATACATCAACATCTGCAGAAATTAAAACACAGAGAAAAACGTCCTTACGTGTATGGTGTAGTACAGATGTTTGGATGGACCAGGGGCCGTGATACTTTGGAGTATGTGGAGAGAGAGGTGATGAATACAGTAGATGTAGCTATAACATAAAACAAAAACAGAAAGATAAAAAAACATGTCTTTGCTGTACCTTTATGAGGATGATTTTTAGGTTAGTGGAGGTGGGTAGGTCAGTGATAGGATGGTGGAGCTGGTGGAAAGGAGAGGAGGAGCAGCAGGCTGTGAACATAAGCAGATATAAATGGATTAACAGATGAAGTTACTGTATGTAACATGACACAACTCAGAAAAATCAAAATAACATTTCATTACCTGTAGGGAGGGAGCGGGAGTGGGGGGAGGCATGTTTTACTGGGGAGAGGGTGAGCTGTTCATGAACTTCCCCTGGCTTGCTGCTGTAGGACTGGATGGAGTTTGTTCTGCTGCACCAGCACATCCTGGAGACGCTGCTGGGACCTTGGTAACAAACCTCAGCATGGTGCTCTGCACCTGTTCCTGTTTTCTTTCATCCAGGATCGGCTGATAACACGCCATGTCATCCAGGACAGCTCTAGAGACCCTGGCGAACCTCTCCCCATTGGCGTCTTGCGTCTCAATCCTGGCTAAGGCGCTGTGGAGTTCTTTAAACGCCTTGGCCAACTCCTGCCTGGTGAAAGCCTTAGACGGAGGGCTTGGCATGACCTGTTCCTCATCCGGGACTTGCCTGTCCAGCTGCATCAGGTCATCAACTGACAACTCCTGTCCTGCTTCACCCAGCAGCTGTTAGACATTGTCCTCATCCATCTGGAGCTCCAGTGACCTGCCCATCTTCACAACATCCTGGATGACACTGGCCACTTCCTGGGAACTGGCTGACATCTCAACCAGCTGTGGACACAACTTCTTCCACACGCCACTCAAGTTGTTCTGCGTCACCTGTTCCCAGGAGTGACCAATGTTCTGCACAACATCAAAGATGTTGTACTTCTTCTAGAAGTCTTTCAGGTTGACTTCTGGAGACTTCTCTGTTTCCTCCAAAGCATCACGGATGACCCTCTGGAGGTAGTACGCCTTGAAGGTACTGATGACCCCCTGGTCCTTTGGCTGGATCAGTGACGTGGTGTTTGGAAGCAGATACACCACCTTCACATGCGTGTTAAGGTTGATGAGATCAGCAGGGTGCCTTGGAGTGTTGTCCAACACCAGCAGGACTTTAAAGGGAATGCTTTTGGCATTGCAAAATCGTCGGACATCTGGCACAAAGTGTTTGTTGAACCAATTTGAGAACATAGCCAATGTCACCCATGCCTTCTGATTTGCGCTCCAATACACTGGCAGCATTTTTTTATTTATGTTTTTGAAGGCTCTGGGGTTCTCAAATTGATACACCAACAAAGACTTGAGTTTACAATCCCCAGAAGCATTCGCCTCGAACAACAAGGTCAAACTGTTAGAGAGTTCAAACATTGATCATTTAAACTTATTACTTTAATGTATTCTGATGAATCATTAACCAGTTTGCTTTACTAAAAGTCTTTCTGTATGAAACAAAACATCTCTGAAGAACATAACTTGTTGCTTCATGCACACAGAACAAAAACACTGATTAGGCCAGCTCATGTTTTAATCACAGATAAGGTTTTGACATTACGTTATTGTTTGTTATGACATTGCCACACTCATGTTTTAATCACAGATAAGGTTTTAACATTACGTTATTGTTTGTTGTTACACTGCCACGTTTTCCATGTGCTATCTGAAACCGTCATCCTGTTACTCATTATTGTCCAACCTTTGAGAGAATAAAAAGCCAGTACGCACTTTCCAATTTGGATTTGATCTCAAACACTTTTGAAACATGTTTCAAAGTGTCTTGAGGTGATCTCCCATTTTCAAAGTCTGCTGCTCTGAAAATTAATTCTTGTCTCTCTTCTTGTGTGGTTCGTGTTGAAGGTGAAGGTGTTTAAAAATCCTCCATCATTGGTTCCCTGACCGGGATTTTCCTCTTACCTGTCTCCGGTGGGCCCAGAGGACGGACGTGCTACTTGCCCATGCACGGCAGTTTCAAAAGTCTGGTAAGCGTGGACGTTTTACCCCGCCAGGCCAGTGTTCTTTAGGTCCGATTCTCTGGCCATCGACGGGACGGTTTGACGGAAGATCCAGTCGAATACCACACGAACCTGCAAGGAGTGAGTACATGTTATTGCTTCGTACGGCGGGAAGTACGTTATTTGCTTAGTACGGCGAAAAGTACTGTTTTGGGTTTGCCTTGCACAGCGAGAAGTGCTGTAAATTGCTTTGTACGGCGGGAAGTACTGTTTTTGGTTTGCCTGGCACAGCGAGAAGTGCTGTAAATTGTTTGCTTAAATACAAGCTTGAAATACTAGCTTGGGTTGTTTAGCACAGAGATAAGGTGCTATAAAGTTTGCTGACGTCCGGCGTGGAGGGACTGATTGTTTGCTTAAAGTACGGCGTGAAGTTACTTAAAATTTGTTTGCTTGGCACGGCGGAAGGTGCTCTAAATTTTGCTGACGTACAGCGGGGAAGGTACGTAAATAGGAAAGTTGTGTTCATCAGGCTGCATCGGTGAGTGCCTGAGAGTTGTGTGTGCGTTCTTTGAGCTTGTCTGTCTCTCTCTCTTTTTCTCTCCCTCTATCTGTGTGAGTTTACCTCCCTTCCTTTCTCCCTCTCTGTGTGTGTGAGAACATGAGTTCACATGTAAATTAAAAGTTTTGAGCTGGCTGCCGAGTCACAAAGTCAACTTTAAAAAAGGACAAAAGGAAAGTGAAGATTAATCAAATAAATTAAAAAGATAAATACTGAAACTAATAATTACTAACTGCGCTGAAAGCAGGCCGGCTCCTCCGGGAACATCTTATCTGGTACTGAGATATCACCTCCTGTGAAAAACAGAAACAAACAGAAGTTTATGCTACTACTACATCTCAGTTTTAAAACGAGACTAAATAATACATATAAAACGTTAATCATTGTATTTTTCTGCACTTACAGTTATAACAGTTATAACGTGATAAGATCGTCTCTAAAAACGCATCCGGAAACACGGGTCAGATACCTGAATTATTATTTTGAAATAAAATGAAATAAAATATTTGCATGCTTATTTCAAACAATTCATCGTAGCCGATTCGTTTACTAGCATTTGAGATATCGATTGATGTTGTTTATGAAATTCTAATCCAAATACTTTAGGTTTTAAGCTTAAACAAACGTGGAATTCGAACATTTTTGCATTGAATTTGGCGTTAGCGTAGCTATTAGCTAGCGGCCCATTTCTTAACACTTTTTAACGATAAAAAGTCCAAATTATTTCGCTAAAACCAAGCGGGCATGATTGCGTTTCTTGTATTGAATATCTAAAGGCAAAACTATCCGACTTTAATCAGCTAAAATTACTTTTTTGGGTCGACAATTACAGCCCACTGGACGCTAACGTTGCTACGAAACTTCGTCGCCCGTCTAAAATCCATAAATAGGTAATCATTCTGTATAAACCGGACGCTTCAAATGTTTGTTTTCGCTGCCAACAAACGCTGAGAAATTTGCTTACCGATTTTAGTGATTATCTTTTAGATGAATGCGGAAAACAAATCCAAGTCTGACGTATCACCATCACAAGTACATTGCACTTTGACCCCGGAAAAAGAAGAACGTCAAAACTCCTGTAGAGACCCATAGTGGCCAAACATCGCTACTACATTTGCAGATTAGTTTACCTTTTTTTTTAGACGATAATTTAAGTTTTTAGAGGCTCGAATACAAAATAAAAATAATAAACAATAAAAACTTGGCACTTGTAAATTATATAACTAACATATCTGACAGTCATGGGAAATAATAGAAGTAAAAAATCTCCTACAGGAGCAGAAACAAACACGAAAGATTTGAGATTCATGAGCCAGAAACATCCAGAATCGGTTAAATATGTCGAAGAATGGATGAAAGAATATGAGATATTACCCAACCTTAAAGTAGACACCTGGAAAACACTTATTTCTGTCCTGCAAAACCAAATTATTCTAAACAAAGGCAAGAAGAAAGAAAAAATAGAACACCAATTGGCAATTGCTAAAATCTGGCATTATGAATCACTAATTAGGTGTGAAGAGATAAAAACATCTAAGGAGGCCAAACTGCAACAAAAACAAATGACTGACACGATGTTTGTTAAACCTGAAGACAATGAAACAATATCTGTAAGTCGCCCTCCTTCTTATGATACAACGGGGGCCTCATTTTCAACCCAAACACCATCCGTTTATCCTATCGATGAACTTGCCAAACTAAGCATATCGTCAGAGGCCAAAACAGATAACCACGTTGTCACTAGAAAAATGTCAAAGATGCAGTCTTCCACTTCACAACCTCCTTGCCCCTCTTCAAACGCTTTCCCTCTGATACAAGTCATGAATCCAGCTGCAGACATAAAGGGCAACCCGCAACATGCTTTAGTTTTTAGGCCATGGACCCTTGAAGAGGCCAGAAAGGCTGTTGAGGGAGTTAGCAGTCATTTGGAGGATCCTGAAATGTGGATCATGGATATGGAAGGTATTATACATTCCTATCGCCTTAATGGTCATGAGACCGGGGAAGCAGCCCAGTCGTCTTTGGGAAAACATTGGGCCCGAGTGCGTGGTGACTACACTGGCAGGGGAAGTGATGGGGCCCCCCTCCCCTATGATATAACAACCCCAAACCACCTAACTGGACGTTACAAGCAACAGTGGGATGCTCTTTGTGGTAGAGTGTGCACAGTTTTCAAACGAAAAGCTGATTATGCTGCACTCTCTGCAATCAAACAAAAACAAGGGGAAGATGTCGATGATTTTAAATTAAGATATGAAAAGGATTTCAAAATTTATAGCGGTATCAATCACAATGACGAGCCAACCTCAGCTTATCAACAACAGCTGAAGAACGGTCTGCTACAATCTTGTACTCCAAACATTTCAGGTTGGATAAAGAAACACTTTGTAGAACTAGACACTTGTACTGTTGAGGTTTTTATGCAATGGGCACGTCATGCTGAGAAAGTGCTGAAAAAGAAAACAGGAGATAACCCAAACAACAACACAAATGTGTTTTACAGTAATGACCCAGACTCAGAAATATATTACAATGCTCCTATGAGAAACAGCAACAGAGGTAGACGCATGAGACCAAGAGGCCGTGGGTTTAGCAGATACAAACCACAGTATGACCGTCCCCGACAATATAATCATGATGACTGCTGGAGGTGTGGCGAGATCGGACATCTTGCACGTGACTGCAGGAAAGATTTAGATCAACCAAACAGAAGAGAATTTGCTCACAGAGAAGCATTTCCTGCTGCAAGAAACCGCTCCGATAACAGAGACGATTATAATGCATGACTAGTTGATAACACTCACAACTCCAGTTCTGTCGAAGAACAGGAAGTTGTGAATGTTTGTTCAGCTTTGGATTTATTGAATTCTTTGAAAGAAAGACCATGGATAACACAAAACGTCCATGGCCAGAATGCCTAGACCTTGTTAAGTTGTATATGAGAATCACTCCAATACCCAATGGTCTGACTCCGTTTGAAATAATCCATGGCAGACCATACAGGATGCCTCTTTTCCGATTACATGAAAATTAAATTTGAAAAAAAAAAAAAAAAAAACTTAGAGAAAAAGAAGTGTTCAGGACAAATTTACTGTCTTCTGATTCTCTGTCCCCACAGGAAGTGACAGTAAAACCTGGTGTCTGGGTCTTCATCAAAATCATCAAAAGAAAAACTTGGGCCAGTCCACGCTGGGAAGGTCCATACAAAGTACTACTGAGTACACCCTCTGCTGTGAAGATTGCTGAATGACCCAGTTGGATACATCTCAGTCACTGTAAATTGCAGAAATACTAGACCCTTAAGTCATTGGAGCAGAGGGGAAGCCGGGTGTACAAAGGGGGCGGTTCTTTTAGTGACCGTCATCTCAAAACCAGTGAAGAACTTAAGATCCCTGCTCTGTTAGGATTTAGGTTTCTAGTATTTCTGTATACCTAGCAACAATGGGAGCAAGTTACATAGTGAACGGCGATATCACCGATCTGCTGAGATCTGAACACCCCCATGACTACAGCACCAACCTATGGTGGCAACTGATGA
>JBBPBX010039931.1:0-29633 GCA_038048925.1 Garcialebias charrua | reverse complement strand
TCCACAAGGGCTCACTGATGATGCACAATAAATCTGGTTCAGATCGGATGATGTATCACTGAGATATAACTATATAAATAATGTAGGGGGCGCACTTGAGTCAAATGTTAGCCCACCATATCAATGTGTCCACAAGGGCTCACTGATGATGCACAATAAATCTGGTTCAGATCGGATGATGTATCACTGAGATATAACTATAGAAATAATGTAGGGGGCGCACTTGAGTCAAATGTTAGCCCACAATATCAATGTGTCCACAAGGGCTCACTGATGATACACAATAAATCTGGTTCAGATCGGATGATGTATCACTGAGATATAACTGTAGTAATAATATAGGGGGCGCTATGGAGTAAAAATTTACATAACATTATCAATGTGTGTCGAAGTGTTCACTGATAAAGCACAATAAATCTCGTGCAGATCGGATAATGTATCACTAAGATATAACTGTAGTAATAATATAGGGGGCGCTATGGAGTAAACATTTACATACCATTATCAATGTGTGTCGAAGTGTTCACTGATAAAGCACAATAAATCTCGTGCAGATCGGATAATGTATCACTAAGATATAACTGTAGTAATAATATAGGGGGCGCTATGGAGTAAACATTTACATACCATTATCAATGTGTGTCGAAGTGTTCACTGATAAAGCACAATAAATCTCATGCAGATCGGATAATGTATCACTAAGATATAACTGTAGTAATAATACAGGGGGCGCTATGGAGTAAAAATGTACATACCATCATCAATGTGTGTAGAAGTGTTCAGTGATGAATCACAATAAATCTCGTGCAGATCGGATAATGTATCACTAAGATATAACTGTAGTAATAATATAGGGGGCGCTATGGAGTAAAAATTTACATACCATTATCAATGTGTGTCGAAGTGTTCACTGATAAAGCACAATAAATCTCGTGCAGATCGGATAATGTATCACTGAGATATAACTGTAGTAATAATATAGGGGGCGCTATGGAGTAAAAATTTACATACCATTATCAATGTGTGTAGAAGTGTTCACTGATGAATCACAATAAATCTCGTGCAGATCGGATAATGTATCACTAAGATATAACTGTAGTAATAATATAGGGGGCGCTATGGAGTAAAAATTTACATACCATTATCAATGTGTGTCGAAGTGTTCACTGATAAAGCACAATAAATCTCGTGCAGATCGGATAATGTATCACTAAGATATAACTGTAGTAATAATATAGGGGGCGCTATGGAGTAAAAATTTACATACCATTATCAATGTGTGTCGAAGTGTTCACTGATAAAGCACAATAAATCTCGTGCAGATTGGATAATGTATCACTGAGATATAACTGTAGTAATAATATAGGGGGCGCTATGGAGTAAAAATTTACATACCATTATCAATGTGTATAGAAGTGTTCACTGATGAATCACATTAAATCTCGTGCAGATCGGATAATGTATCACTAAGATATAACTGTAATAATAATATAGGGGGCGCTATGGAGTAAAAATTTACATAACATTATCAATGTGTGTCGAAGTGTTCACTGATAAAGCATAATAAATCTCGTGCAGATCGGATAATGTATCACTAAGATATAACTGTAGTAATAATACAGGGGGCGCTATGGAGTAAAAATTTACATACCATTATCAATGTGTGTAGAAGTGTTCACTGATGAATCATAATAAATCTCGTGCAGATCGGATAATGTATCACTAAGATATAACTGTAGTAATAATATAGGGGGCGCTATGGAGTAAAAATTTACATAACATTATCAATGTGTGTCGAAGTGTTCACTGATAAAGCATAATAAATCTTGTGCAGATCGGATGATGTATCACTGAGATATAACTATAGAAATAATGTAGGGGGCGCACTTGAGTCAAATGTTAGCCCACCATATCAATGTGTCCACAAGGGCTCACTGATGATGCACAATAAATCTGGTTCAGATCGGATGATGTATCACTGAGATATAACTATAGAAATAATGTAGGGGGCGCACTTGAGTCAAATGTTAGCCCACCATATCAATGTGTCCACAAGGGCTCACTGATGATGCACAATAAATCTGGTTCAGATCGGATGATGTATCACTGAGATATAACTATAGAAATAATGTAGGGGGCGCACTTGAGTCAAATGTTAGCCCACCATATCAATGTGTCCACAAGGGCTCACTGATGATGCACAATAAATCTGGTTCAGATCGGATGATGTATCACTGAGATACAACAGTTTGAATAATCTAGGGGGCGCTATGGAGGCTATTTGCTAATTAGCATAAACACCTGTTCAAGGGGTGGGTAATGATCGATCATAATGATTTTGGTACTCCTCAGATCAAATCTGTGGAGTTTAGAACCAAACGTATGGTGACGGCGTTACGTCTTACTTCGCCACGTCACCACGCCCACTTGCTCCACCCAAAACGAACAGTGCTGGAAAGCTTGTTACACCAACATGTCTTCGGTGACTGGATACAATGTCACGCTGATTAGGTAACAGGGATCCGATATGGACCGTTCAACGTAAAACTTTACACTTCCTGTTGTCAGGGGGCGTGGCTTAAGTGATGTCATGATTTGACCATACAGTTTTGCAGGGGACCGGATGTGGGTCAATCACTGAAGGTTTGATGTATTAGACAGTTTTCATGTAAGAGCTGTAAGCGTTTCGTTTTTCATGGCGAGATGTCCAACTTTGAGGTCTGGCCCCGCCCCTTCAGCATGCATGAAAACGCACAGTTTTGATAACATTTGTTCCCTCGTGCCTTATAAAGAAACTGACCAAGTTTGAATCAAATCGAGCGAAATCCCTAGGAGGAGTTCGTTGAAATGCAGAGGTTGTAAACGGCCAAAAAGGGGTGAAAATTTGGTCATCGTTCCAAAATGGCCGCCTTACCATTTATCGTACAACATTGGTGCCAGAGGGTTTTCTGTGCATCTTGGTGAGTTGGACAAGTGTACCAAATTTCATGATTCTACGTCAAACTAAGGTCAATGCGGAGGGTATTTTGAATATTTCTAGGGGGCGCTCTTGAGCCGTTTCTGTAGCGATTTGCTAATTAGCATAAACACCTGTTCAAGGGGTGGGCAATGATCGATCATACTGATTTTGGTACTCCTCGGATCAAATCTGTGGATTTTAGAACCAAACGTATGGTGATGGCGTTATGTCTTACTTCGCCACGTCGCCACGCCCACATGCTCCACCAAAAACGAACAGTATTGGAATGCTTGTTACACCAACATGTCTTCGGTCACTGGACACAATGCCACGCTGATTAGGTAACAGGGGTCCGATATGGACCGTTCAACGTAAAACTTTACACTTCCTGTTGTCAGGGGGCGTGGCTTAAGTGATGTCATGATTTGACCATACAGTTTTGCGGGGGACCGGATGTGGGTCAATAACTGAAGGTTTGATGTATTAGACTTTTTTCGTGTAAGAGCTGTAAGCGTTTCGTTTTTCATGGCGAGATGTCCAACTTTGACGTCTGGCCCCGCCCCTTCAGCATTCATGAAAACGCACAATTTTGATATCGTTTGTTCCCCCGTGCCTTATGAAGAAACTGGCCAAGTTTGAACCAAATCGAGCGAAATTCATAGGAGGAGTTCGTTCAAATGCGGAGGCTGTAAACGGCCAAAAAGGGGTGAAAATTTGGTCATCGTTCCAAAATGGCCGCCTTACCATTTATTGTACAACATTGGTGCCAGAGGGTTTTCTGTGCATCTTGGTGAGTTGGACAAGTGTACCAAATTTCATGATTCTACGTCAAACTAAGGTCAATGCGGAGGATATTTTGAAAATTTCTAGGGGGCGCTCTTGAGCCGTTTCTGTGGCGATTTTTGCCACGCCCCCAAAATACGTAATTTTTCACCAGTCCTGACGAGTCCGCAAAATTTGGTGAGTTTTTGTATATGATAAAGCCTCCAAAAGGCCACTTAAAGAGGGACTAGAATAAAAATAAAAAAAATAATAATAATAAACACTACAATTACAATAGGTCCTTGCAGCGCTTCGCTGCTTCGGGCCTAACTAAATAAAAATTAACAAAATAACAGTCAATTGCACCCCTAAAGCCACTGCGATAAAGTATCACATATATTTAGCCACAGGAGTGAATTTAAAAACAGGATGATGTCTATATGAACTAGTTAAATGAGGTGTCTCTAAAATATCCTGATTCATGATCAATAATAATTTAAACAATTTTTTAATCTGTCCACAGGACCTGACTTTATTTTGTTAGATGTCTCTAAAATAGTTAGTGAATCATGTTTACATGTAGGTAAACATAGATGTTTAACAACTTGTTAAAATACACAAGAATGCAGGAAATGGCATCTACTTTATTCAAAATTTCTGGCAAAACATCTTCACCAGCATATTTAAGAAACTAGTTTTTACTGTTAGTAAGTAAGTTTTATTTATATAGCACATTTCACAGACATGAGAGTCACATAGTGCTTTACAAAAGGAAAAATAAAATCATAAAATCACAGAAGTACTATACAAAAAGGTAAAACATAACAAACTCTAAAATCAATGTACAAAATTAACCAAAAGCCTGTCTGAAGAGATAAGTCTTAAGTTTTTAAATGCATCTGTTGACTCGGAGCAGCGCATTGTTAGCAAAATGTTCTGCTGTATTTGACTTGCTGCTGTTGTTGGTTGTTAATTTTTTGGTTGACACAATCTTTCCTATTTATGTTCTCATTAAATCAGGTTAGTAAATGACTTTTACCTGAAGCATGTTAAAAAATTACAAAATCTTTCGGGGGGGGGGGGTTGGCGCAACGTTTGTCACCTTTTTCATCCCTTCTGAGTTTGCAGGTATGCATATTATTATGACATTAGGGAGGGTACCGGCACTTATTTTTTTCCACTTAAAGCACTGGTCATAACCCAAAGCTCATGACCATAGATCATTCCTTTTTGTTAATTTCGTGGTCGAATAGAATATATATACGTAAAGTATTAAATAAATCCTTTGATTTTTGTAATTTCAGACTTTTAGGATCATTTTAGTTACTTTTCATTAAATCTGTTGACTGCCTATAGAACTTTGGAATTGGTTTATTTCTTTTGGGTTGCGCAACAAAAATGAAATTACTATTTGTTTTTTGAAACAATATTGAAGTAAATTAAGCTTAATTGACTCTTATATGAATTAAACTTGGATACAACTTGGAAGTGCACTTTAAAACTTGATCTGTAACTTTAATTTGATCTGTACTGTTGATGTGGTCTTTGAATTGAAGTTATAATAATAATAATAATAAACTTTATTTGTATAGCACCTTCCTGCAATGCCTTGCATTGACCAAGGTGCTTAACAGGACATTTGAATGATTCTTGAAAAATACCTGCTGGAATTATTTTATTTGTTTTTGTGAATGTTTAATTATGTGAATGTTTAACTATTTTTGATAACAGTTTAGTCCTGTGTATATAGTAATGCTAATTATTGTTTTGTTTGTGTGGATAAATATATTGCCACCTGTTTGCTGCGGCTGCTGCAGCAGGATTGTTGAACTTGTGTGCCGCCGAGCACTGTGCTGTGAAATTGATTGAATGTAGTAATAAGTTCGTTATAATATTGCTTTTTATTGTATGAATTAATATGAGGAAACACAGGAAAGGATAAGAAAAGGTGTCTCATGAAGAGAGCTCCCCATACTGGAGGTCAGGGACCATAACAACCGCTAGTTGGCAGTGTAGTGCAAATATTGCATAACTTGCTGGCTACCAATTGTTGAATTTAAATAGCGGTTTAGAATTTAGCTTCCCCTAATTTTCCTAAGACATTAGTGCTTTTGAAATTGCGGACCTAAATAAATTAAATTAGCGCTTTAGAAATAGCGGAACTAATTTTTGGATTAGCGCTGCCCAGCACTGCATAAAGCTCAAAACTACAAACTACCTCTAAATATTCAAAAGCGTTTTGTAAAAAGGAAAAGCTGTTACAATCTTAAGGGAACAGACATTTTTGTTAAACCACAATATAAAACCAGTTTAAAGGGTCGGTTTACTTTAATACATGGAATAGATTTATGGAATGGTTTGGGAAATGATGCCAAAAAAATTGAGTCAATGTCTATATTTAAGAAATTGATTAAGTATAAATTCTTAAATAGATATATATAAATGTAAAATTGTTAATGTACTAAAAATTGGCAATTGTTATGGGTTATTAATTTTGTTTATGAATAATCATTGTTTGAATTGAGTGTTGAATAGAATTTTGATTTAAGAAGGGGCAGACATTATAAGAAATTTTATTCTTCTGCTTCCTTTCATTTTAAATCTGTTTTTTTTTCTATCTATACATGTTTTGGAATTGTTTCTTTTGTGTTTTAAATTTGAAATGAATACAGGTAACCCCCGATTTACGAACGAGTTTGGGACCTAAGAACGGTTCGCAGGTCGATCTGTTCGCAGGTCAGACCTTCCGTACCCTCGTCACTCGGGGATGTCCTGTATTTTTTTTATTTTTTTTTGTGGTACCAAGTACTGTACAGTACGTACTTCGCCTATCCTAACACACCTAACACAGTGTAATTAATTAATACAGTACAGTAATAAAAATATAAATTAAATAAAAATATAATTTCTTACTTGGAGGTGGTCAAAGCCGCTGCTGCGTCCCGTGTTAGCTCCCTTGTTAGCTTCTGGAGCTAGCCAGGCCGGAGGTGTTCTCGCGGCGGCCTGGCACCATCGGCGATAAATCTGCAGCTGCCTGGGACATCCACAAAGTTCACAGAGACGTTTCCAGCTCGTAATTGACCTTTCGCAAAACCCCGCCCCCAACCGGCCATTGTCCAATCACACGTCACTAGCATCTCCGGCTATGTAAGCTAGGTCCGACATTCTACAAGATGGTGAAGCGATGCGCCTATGGATTGTGTAAATCAGACAGCAGGTATCCCAAGAGTTTGTCTGGTGGAGTCTTGTTTTTTCCCTTCCCAAAGCCGAAAACACAACTGGAACGGTGTCAACAATGGATAAAACAGTGTGGAAGGCCTCACTCCCAGCTTAATGTCTCGAAGATAAACAAGCATTCGTATGTATGCTCAAAGGTAAGACAAACATTCATTGTGACTGTCCTGCTCTAGAAGTAATAATTATAATTTCAAGAAAGGTTATTATTAATATTCATTGTTGTGTATTATTTTGGATATAATTTTTAGAAGATTACCCTCTTACGTTTAGTAAGCTCATTAGCATTAGCTAACTTTAGCGAATGTTTACATTAGTTCACTGTCGGGTCTCGATGCTGTGAACCCTATACGATATCATGTTTAGTCAGTTTCACTACATAAACTTGACTAGCTAATTAACATTTTCTCTTTTAACAAGCATCTTGAATCGTTTTTTTTTATATCTGTCATTTTGCATTTTGTAAATGGAAAGCCCACCCCTGAGTATCCCAACCAGGGGCGGAGTGGGACAACTTTTCAGCCCGGGAGTTTAATGGCCAAGAGTGGCCCATTTTTTCACATTTTAAAAATATTAGGCAAAAATGTAGCATATATTTTTTTAATTGCAATACAATCAACAACTTTTTTTTAATTATAATTTTTTTGTTACATTTTGTTACAATTCAGCAAATCAGGTGGAAAAAAAACTAAATTAGTTGACTTAAAAAACAGAAAAAGATGAGTCAATTCTTTGTTGCTCTTTCCATATCAGACTCAAAGATTACTGAAAAACTCAAAACGTAATTTTGTTGGCTTGAACGTTGGCCAGCTGTCATGAGAAGTTTGCACTAAATACAGTGACAAAAAGATAAACCATAAAACTATTTTACATTTAAAATATTAAATTTGAGGCCAGATAAAATGTCAATGAGACCAGATTTGGCCCATGGGCCTCGAGTTTGACATGTGATCTACAGCATCAGTAAGCGCCTAAGAAGTGCACTAGTTTCTGCCACCATATTTGTTACTTTGTCATTGTCAATGGACATAAGAAGTTCTTTCTCTGTGGACATCAGCATAAATGCCTCCAAATGCTCCTGGTTAAGTGTGCTTCATAGTCTATTCTTGATGAACTTGAGAGTAGAGAAGCTTCTTTCACATGCAACCTGACACAATGAAAGGGTCAGCAAATATTTGTATGCCAGCCCTATAACTGGGTAGGCATCTGTGAAAAGGTTATACTGTGTCAATATAAGGTAAACACAGATAACACAGTTTCTGCAAGAAGAACAAGCCCTGCTTTCAAGTTCAATCTCTGGTTCAACTGAGCCCTCCTGGCCACCCTGTTCCATCTCAGTACCTATCCTGACAGTGGACTCTTCCAGAGGGGACTTTTTGAGCCTATCCCACTGGGATGCTAGACTGGACAGCTCTGTGTGTAAAGTACTCACTGTGGCTCTCTCATCAAATCTAAGCAGATTTTTGCTTATTTCTTGAAGTGCTGAGCTCTTGAGTCCTTTAAGCCTCATCTCTGAAAAGTTTTTAGGGTCAAGACAAGCAAAATCAGAGACAAGTTTGGCATTGGTTGCAATATGTATGCATATGCATGAGTTTATTTTTATTTGTCTATTAAATGTGTTGCTTTAACATTTTTCTGTCTCCTGTTTTCACTTCACCTCATGCATTTATGCCTCATTACGTAAATAAGGACTTGTGTGGAATTTTTTTTTACATTTAATTACATAACACAAGTCATCCAAGAGTAAAAGTAAAAACAAAAAATATACAGGCCTACCAGTATTAAGCACAGTAAATTGTAAAATTATGAATTAAAATATATAATTTGTTGGAACTAAGCTGGAAAAAAAACCATGATGGCCAATTAATTTTTAAAACATGAGATGAAGTTCTCTTTTAATTTAAATTGTCCTTTGACATTTATTTATTTATTGGTCAATTTATATATTTCTGCTTTTATTTTTAGGCTATGTCAGTTTAGGTCCACTTGACTTTCATGCATGTTTAGTGACATAGTGTACAACGTTGTGACATTAGCTTAATTTATTATGCTAGTTTTTAATTTATGTCATTACTGTACCTGTTGCTTCGACTGTCTCTTTGAAAAAATGTCTGCTTTGCACATTTGGCAGCTTCCTCCTGTAACGCCTTTCTTTTCTTCAACCTGACTTTTTCAGCTCCACCTGGCCTCTTCCTATCCATTTTTATTGCTAATTAGCAGCTTGGACTCCGCGCATTATCTGATGTTTTGGACTGTGCTTTGCTCCTGGGTTGGACTCAACCAACGGTGAATTTTCAGGGGTGTTTTTTATCAAATGGTAGCTCCCAAGCTGCCGGCCCAGTGCGGCGCAGTCTCTTAAAGGGATCAGCGCTTTAAGAGGCTGCAGGCTGCAGTCTCTTAAAGTGATCAGCGCTCCCTCCCTTTAAGAGGCTGCAGCCTGCAGCCTCGGAGGGACAAGTCTATTTTGAGCAGCATTATTAAACCGTCATCATTTTCCCCGTGCGCCTATCGGCCCATTCATGACGCGGCCCATCGGGAATTCTCCCGAAACTCCCGATGGTCACTCCGCCCTTGATCCCAACCCAGTAGTTGCATTACAAGTGCAGAACCAGACCAGGGAGCAACTTGGAGGCTGTCGAAAGCCACCCAAACATCGGTATGCCTTCATGCTAGTTATATTATATTTAAAATACACTAGCTACATAACTATGGCTAGTTGCACTTAATGTTACACCACTTTAAAGAGCAGCAGGTAAATAGACAATTAAAAAATACAGTAGTAAATGGGAATTGAATACTTGTATATTGCACTTAAGTCACTGTAAATAAGAACATGTTTACCAACTTGCAGGTTTAATCAATAACAATCATGTACAAAATGTGTATACAGATGCAGTTTCATTGAGCCGAATGCTTCCAGCTCCACATCTTGTGCTGATGATGATGAAGAAGAGAGTCAACAGCATGCTGATGACTATGGTGAGTGAGATGTATATTGTTAATTAGTACTGTTTTAAAATGATTGTAAGGCTGCCCTGGATATCTAAACTCTCTGTATTGTGCTGAATGATGGAATACGCAGAAATAAATTTCTGGCAGTGAATCTCTCTCATTTTATTATAACATTCACTCTGAGAGGCTGAAACAAACAATCATACAACAATGTCGAATGCAATGGAACAAAATCCAAAAGTACTGAAATAACTGATTTATTTCACTGGCATGTTACATAGTAGTCAAAGAAAAATACATCAAGCTTGCTCTTCATTTCTTCCCATTTTGCAACATCAAAGTGTATTCTTTCCAGGTGGTAGTCCTCTTCACATTTAATAAAGAAATCACACCATGACATACCTGTGAGCCCAAGCTGACCCATTATTTGGTAATGGTAGGCATGACACTCTTTTAGTTTATAGGTACCATCTGCCTGCTTGTAAAGGTAGGGGCACTCTGTGAAGCTGTTCTTAGAAGGGCACTTAATTTCTAAAAGCCCATAGCTTGGGCGTTCACTCCCTGCCCTCTCTACCACCTTACGGTCAGGTGATGTACCAAGATGTGGGGCATGGGGATTTACAACAAAACCACATGGATACACTTGATTACCTGTGAGAATAGTGTAATGTATGGCTGCATTGGGCTCTTGTTCTACACCTCTCTTCATGGCCTTTGTTTGTACTGCTGCTGCACTCTTTAAGCTTGTAGCAAGTTTTTCATGGTCGGCTCTTCTAGAGCAGATTCTTTTAAATGAAGTTGATGTGATTCGGGCAGACCTTGCATGGAACCACAAATAGTTTGTGCTCTGTGCTCTAGTTTCCCTTTCCAGAGTGATAGAATCAGCCAATGAAATGCTCAGTTCTGTGTAATGTTGCGTGGCACTCTCATTCAGAGCAGTGCAGAAGCTGGTGGCTTGGTGCGGCAGAGGAAAGTTGGGCAAGTCATCTGGTTGGCTGACAGGAGCTGCTCCAAGATCAATTTGGACAATAAGTGGCAGCTGTAAAAGATGAAAAATATAAATTATCATTAAAATGCAACTTTTTTTCTTTACAGATAGTCCAGAGCAACCCCCAGAGCAGGGGACGGAAGAGGTGCAGGAGATGGAAGAGGAGCAGGGGACGGAGAAGGAAAAGAAATTAGAAGAGGAAAACAACAACATGAAATTGAAATTGACATTACAAGAAACTGAAATACAAAACCTGAAAGCACAAATTGACACACTTAAAAAGAAAAGTCTGACACCTGAACTCCTTGAAAGCAGTAAAATCCCAAAAATGTTTGAATACAGTACTGGCTTTACATACAAACGATTCAACCAACTGTGCACAATATTTGACATCCAAAATGATCCCCACGCCGCTCAAGTAAATGTACCCCTAACATACAAACGTAATGATTGGGACATTAGGGAGATGCCCCTTCGTAGTCAGCTGCTGTTTGTTTTAATTAAACTCCGCAACAACGAAGATCTGAAAAGCCTTGCATTTAGATTTAATATACACATGCAAGCAGCAAGTAATATTTTCAATTCATGGATTCATTATATGTTTGATATTTTGGGTGAATTACCCATTTGGCCTCACAGAGACGTCATTATGCAAAACATGCCTGAAACCTACAAAGCCGACTACCCATCTACATTTGCTATATTAGACTGCACAGAGCTGAAAATAGAAAGGCCAACATCACTGGTGTTACAAAGTCAGAGCTTTTCAAATTACAAAAACACCAACACCCTGAAATCACTCGTTGCCTGTGACCCCCGTGGTGCTGTCATTTTTTCATCTGTTCTCTTCACAGGATCCATGTCTGACAAGGAGATTGTCATTTTCGAGGTCCAAGAGGCAAATGCCAGCAGGAGATGTTCTGGAGACAAAGCGTATTGCAAAGCACAGGGTGCACATAGAGCGGGCTATTGCTAAAATAAAAAAGTTCAAGATAGTGTCTGGTAAAATTCCTAACACAAGATTAGGAATCATAAATCACATCTGGTATGTGGTAAGCATGCTTTCAAACTTCCAGCCACACATACTGAAGGGACAGTAGTAGCATCCATTAGTAAATCACATGACTTACACTTAACATGTTTTTTTAATCACCACTGTTAAGCTGTCTGTTTACATGAGCTGTGGAAGATGCTAGACAAATAAAGATTTCTGGATACTATGTGGCTCAGTCCTCAATGTATTTATGTCTATATTACTGTATCTGTCAGCCTGATGCAAATTATTTTTCTCTTTTTATCACATAAGCAAGCACCTTATTATAATATGTAAATTGCTTTTTTTAATGAAACAACAAACCTGAAGAGATTTGTTTTTTGCACAACATCAAGAAGTGCTACTTGAAGACTGGGTTTCAAATCTGTGCTTCTCACCTGGTGGCTTAGTCCGCACCCCACAGCATACTTCTTGCCTCCAACTTCAACCTCTGGTGCAGAGGCATCTGTGATATAGCTTATGGGTGCATCTGACATCTCCCTCAGTAGACTATATGCTCCTGTACCTAACTCTTTCCTATGAAAA
Source organism: Garcialebias charrua (assembly GCA_038048925.1). NCBI lineage: Eukaryota > Metazoa > Chordata > Actinopteri > Cyprinodontiformes > Rivulidae > Garcialebias > Garcialebias charrua. Next base: position 17,159 of record JBBPBX010039931.1, on the reverse strand, counting down.
AATAATTTGGAGGTGAGTATTGTCTGATGTCACAGTGCACAGGAATACACTGAACAGTGTGACTAACAATGTTGCTGTAGTATAGGTGAAGAAAAAAAACATACTTATTGTGGATAAAACTGGACATGATGGGTTTCCGCTTGCGGTTCACTTTGGCCTTGGCTACCACCACACTGCTTACAGGTTGTCCATGAATTTTCTTCCCCCTGGCTTTGTGCCACTGCTGGGGCTGGCTTGTGCATGAGATGTCAGCATTTCTTGCACGGCACAGGTCCACGGTGTGCATAAGGCCCACAATATGTGAGCAAAAACCTGGTAACCTGTTTTAAGAAAACAGTAGCATAAGCTCTATTTAATGCTTTTGACAATAATGTAACTAGCTACACCTGCAATCGAAATTATTCAACACCCCAATCATTTTAATGTTTTATCATTTAAAGTTTTTCATTCAATTTTTTCCAAACAGCACAGGGAAAATGGACTAAAATCCGAGACTAGAGGTGTGGAAAGTTTGTCAGCACTTAACAACTCATTTATTGGCAGTTATAAAAGCTAAAGGATGCACCACAAAATACTATGTTTAGGGGTTGATTAATACTGCACACTCAAATGTCTTAAAATACTTCTTTATTTTTATTTAAACTTCAAACTTAGGTAAACTTTTGTTGTCACAATGATTCAAATATGTATCAGTAAAAGCTAGTTCAATGAAGTGTTTTTGTCATCCACACTACTAATGTCTGTTGAGATTGTGGGGGTTGAACATGTTTGATTACAACTACTTACAATAAATGCACGAGTGCTATAATATAATAATAAATAATATATATATTAAATAATATATATAATATATAATAAAAACATATAATCTAAGGTAGATCCATGAACAGAGTAACAAGCTAGCCTCTGCTCTGAATACAGTTACTAGCTTAACTTACCGAGCTAACTTACCGGTATTACTTAATAAATTTGACTTTTACAGTACTTAACTAACAAAAAATAGAACTTGAAAAAGAAAACTTACCCTGCAGTGCAGGAGCAGGACTGGTCCACAAGCGTATTCTGGTTGCATTTGAGGTAAAGGTCATGGGGTTTCTCAGATTTTGCTTGAGACCGGTATGCTTTAGCCTCAAGGATCGTTGTGTCTCCTTCGTAACGTACTGTAATATTTTGAATATATCCCTCCACTGCATATTGTAACCCCTTTTGCCTTGATCTGGAGGATATTGCGCTGGTATTGCTCCAAAATGAGTCACTAACACGCACTGGTATACAAGCTATCCCCGTCATGACGCGCTAACACTCACCGGCTACAGAAAGCTTGACGGGCGTAGCAACAGTAACTAAGGGGGCGGGGCTTCTGCGAAAGGTCAATTAATCCATATGAAGCCATCCTGGTCACCAGTCTTCCAAACCTGGCTGCCTGCAGCCGTAACTATGACCTAAGATGGCGTCCGGTGTTAGCTTCTGGAGCTAGCCAGGCCGGAGGTGTTCTCGCGGCGGCCTGGCACCATCGGCGATAAATCTGCAGCTGCCTGGGACATCCACAAAGTTCACAGAGACGTTTCCAGCTCGTAATTAATCCATATGAAGCCATCCTGGTCACCAGTCTTCCAAACCTGGCTGCCTGTAACCTAAGATGGCTGGCCTCCGGTAACTGGAGACCTTCTTCCTGTTATGACCGACCTTCTTCCTGTTATGACCGGAAGTTGCGTAATTATTGCGCAATCATGACAAAAATGATCAGAAATGATCATTTTTATCATAATTATTATTTATAAAGCCTTTAAAACAACCACAGCTGCAACAAAGTGATGTACACATGAAATTAAGAACATTTAAGCACAAAAAAAATAATAAAATTTTTTTTTTTTTAATACAGTAATGTCATATTTTTATTAAATATGATACGTTCGTAGGTCCGGGACCGTAGGTCGATGGAGTCGTAGGTCGGGGGTTTGCTGTAAACTAAATACAAATATTAAGGATTTTGCATATTTACTTAAAAAATGGTAAAGATTTTGTAATGAGGACTTGCAGGTTGAGTGGCACAGTGGTGCAGTTGGCCGCCTCTTAGTGAGAAGATCGTCAGATCAAATCTCTGCCAGGGATCCACTCTGGGCGGAGTTTGCATGTTCTCTCCGTGCACGCATAGGTTTTCTCCAGGTGCTCTGGTTTCCTCTCACAGACCAAAAACATGCATGTTAGGCTGATTGGTAACTCTAAATTGGCCATAGGTTTGAGTGAGAGTGAATGTTTGTCTCGTTTGTCTGTATGTGTCCCGGTCAGCGGTGGCCGCCACTAGAGGGCGCTAGGGGCGCCGCCCCTCCTTGGAACTGCAGCTCTTCACCATTTGAAGATTTAAATTTTATAAAAATGAAATAATAAAATAAAAATATTTCGAAATGTATGCATATATGTTTTTAGTTGTGTAGGATAAATATTTTATGAGTAATGATGAGTTGTTTGTTTCAAAAAACGTTTTCTGATTGTGACGTACTTCCGGTTCCCCGCTAGGCGCCGCCTACGGCTTTTCCATTGAATCTAATTATAACTAGTGCTAAGCGCATGCGCAGTTTATGTCCCATCTGTCCAAAATTATTGGACTGTTCAGGTCGCATTTTCCGTCGCCCGGAGGCTTGGACTCTTGCGGTTCGCCAGCGTTTCCGGTTCGAGCCGAGGAGGGAGGGGGAGCGGGAGACCATCTCTGTTTACACAGTCAGAGCTGATCACACGCAACTAGCGACGTTGAAACAGCAGTAATTATTAATGGTGCCTTTCTACACAGGTAAGCAAGTAATATTAAGTGAGTTTAATGAATCGCTAAGCGCACATGAGCAAAGTTTGAGCTGATGTGTGACATGGTGTTGTGTGTGTGTTGCGGTCAGTCACACAGTAGCTAGCTACTAGCTGTGCTTATGTTGTGGTGTACTGTACAACATTATAAAAGTTGCTAGTTATAAACCTGAATGTCTGAAGACGACTCCTGTCTGTCCATCTTGTTCAGCTCATGAACCGTTTTACTCCTCAGAGTGTCTGTGTTAACTTACTTTTGTCTCGTTTCGTTTTGCAGCAGTTGCAAATTTTCTGATGAATAAATCTGAATGAATAAATAAACTTTAGTTTTAGTTTAGTTTAGTTAAACTTTAGTTTCATTATAAGTTGTGCTGTTGTTTCAAAGACACTCTAAACTTAAATAAACCAAGTAGCAGAAAGATTTAGCATTAAATAGTTTGAATTTTTCATGTTATGAAACAGTGATTATATAATTATTTGAATTTAATTTTAATATTATAAAGATCACTGTGGATGGGATGCAATTGAAATAACCTGGATATTATTATTTATGTTGTATTAAGAAAGTTAAAATGTGATTACATATGTTTACACACGGGCGGCCGTGGCGTAGTGGTAATGGCAGTCGTCCCCCGATCGGAAGGTTGGAGGTTCGAATCCCGGTTCCCCACACCATGTGTCGTTGTGTCCCTGGGCAAGACACTTAACCCCGAGTTGCTCCCGGTAGGACTGGAAAGGCGCCTTGCATGGCAGTCTGCCGCTACCGGTGTATGAATGTGTGTATGAATGGGTGGATGGTTGGTATTGTAAAGCGCTTTGGGGCTCCTCACAGGGGGCTAGAAAGCGCTATATAAATAAGCTCCATTACCATTTACCATTTACACAAAGCACCTCAAGCAATGTGGAAAATGCTAAAAAAAAAAACATAATTAATGTGCCTTCTGTACTTTCTTTACAGAAAAAAATCCACACAACACCTTCATCTCTACACACCGGCATCCAATCTACCACCTGTGTAACAGACAGGTGGTGTACAGAAGAAGATCCAAGATGTCTATGTAAATGCACACTACGTCCACTGCTATGCTCACCAGCTTAACCTCATCATGCAGCAGGTGACTTCCCATATCCCAAAAGTGAGTATTTTCACTTGTGGTGTTTTACTATTTTTAACACTGTATTGATCTGGAGAATGAAAACAAAGTCTCTTGCAAGTTACTAGCTTATTAACATTGAAACATTTAAGGTACATTTATATGGTGAAATGTTATATATGCTAAGATGCATTAGGAGTCAACTCAGGACCTTTAATATTAGGAATATTTAAGAGAACTGTCTGGTACTAAAAAAATACAGTAGATTGATTCTATTTATTTGCTCTCTCCACTGCACACCTGTAGAAGGAGATGAGGTCTGAACTTCTCAGACCAGCTCGTCTCAGCCGTCTGAGGAAGTAGAGTCTCTGATGAACTTTCTTGATCAGGCTGGTGGTGTTGTTGCTCCAGCTGAGGTTATCGTTCATGTGTACCGTACACCTAAGTACTTGTAGCTGGAGACCACTTCCACCGCAGATCCTCCTATGTTCAGTGGGGTGTGTGGGGTTTGTTTGTTCCTTCTGAAGTCCACAATCATCTCCTTTGTCTTCTTCACGTTGATGTGAAGGTTATTGTCCTTGCAGGACCCAGAGCCTCTTTATCATAAAGTGGAAGAAAAGACCCTTAGACCAGTCTGGTGGGTGACCAACTTAAGGAGACTGATATCGGATTTTAGGTCACTTCAGTTTCTTTAACAACAAACATGAACATGGCTGGCTGTGAGGGGCAAACACATGACATATAGTAGCTAAAAGACAGATGCTTAAACTGCTAAGCTTCAGCAAAAAGAGGAAAATATTGATGAGTAGCAAAACACTAGCTAAAGTAGCATTTTTTTGCTGAAAGTATCAAAATGCTAGTTAAAAGTAGCAGAAAAGTAGCAGAACAGTAGCTAAAATCTCAACAAGATAAAAAAGAAAACAGATTTAAGAGAATAATGTTTAAGGGAAAGTTTCATATTTTGAAAGATATAAAACTAGCAACAAAAAAGTAAGCTGAAATTAGCACAAAATATGTAAAAAGAACAATAAAGTGGTCATAGTGTTATGATTTCAAAGGTTTACCCAGTTGGTAATGAGACCCAGAACGACACAAGACGAAGAGGTGCAAAAGTAACAGTGTTTATTATTTACAGTGCAAGTCTATATACTGTACACATGTACAGGGATCTTCTGGATTTCCTAGAAGATGAAACAAACTGTCAGAAAGGCTTGACCAGAAGGCTCTTTCAAGATGATTGATCTAGTTTTGTTTGTTATTTTACAGAGAAATCCTTAGTTCCTTGAGATGAATCCCAGAGGGCGAAATGAGGCAGGCAAGTGGTTGGAGGGCAAGACACGATGAGCAGAGAACTGGTCCCAGGACCAAGATGGAAACGAGGACTGGAAACACAACAAAAAACAAGGTAAGTGTCTCTCAAAGTACTGTACTCAGAAACTGGCTAGAAGCATAAATACCATGAGTAGGCATCAATGCTCCAGCGAAGAGTACTTGACTGCAGCCTTAAGTATAGGTGGAGCTCATCAGGTGGATCACAGTAAAATAGATCATTTTTCTTCCCCATAAATCAGTTATTTAAAATCTAATCTGGAATCATTCCTCCTTGTTAGACTTCAGTTGACCTGTTTAAGTTGGGCCCAAATTTGTTATTATCTTTTGATTTATTTTTCATTGAAATTTAATTATTTGTTAGTTTATTTTTGGAACTATTAAATTGAATTATTTGGTGGATTTTTGAACACCTTTGTCCTTATTTAAGTCTGGACCCTCACAATTCTATTTATGTTATGAACTTGTATTACTAAAATAATAACAGAATATGATAGAAGTTGTCTAACAATTGAAAAGTGGAAGCAGAACACTCCCATTCTCTTTTCACACTGATGCCTCAAACAAGGTGAAGATGAACCATGTTTTATTAATGATAGTTTTATACAAATGGATACACCTGATATATACAAATAAAAAACATGAACAAACTTACTTTACAGTATACAAACATAATTATGCATACTTCTACACATGCTTAAAAATTTTTTTATGGCGCCCTCCCATAAAAAAAATCGCCAGCCGCCACTGGTCCCGGTGATGGACTGGAGACCTGTCCAGGGTGTCCTTCGTCTCTGTTGGACATGGGCACCAGTGACCCCCCGTGACCTGCAAAGGAGGACGTGGGTAAAGATAATGGATGCATGAACTTACAGGTTCACGTGGTCATAGTTCTTCACAGCAATAGTAGCTAGAAGGTCACGGTAGCTTTCTGATGACAAGGACACAAAATAAATTTAACACCGCCCAGGGGAGAGCTGTTAGACATTTCTCTACTTATCACGTTAAACATAGACTCATGAGAAATGTGATTTCATCTCAGTATTCACCTTGTTGTGCTGCATTGTTACTAACCCTAAACTGAACCACATCCCTGCAGAAAAAAAAAAAAGACCTTTCCGAGTTTACTTTAAAGCCTCTTTTTCCTGCTTCAGATGAACTTGCAGACTGTGTACAATTTTCTTTTAAACATTCACACACACACACACACGCGAACACAAACACACCATGTTAGGAGCTGGTCTCACCGGAGGGCAGAACATTGGGTTCAGTCTATCAGATGAGAACATTTTGGCTCATTTGCACAAGAAGCTTAGGGCCTTAGTGCCAAACTTGTGCTTCGTGAATGACTCACTTGACTGGGTCTTCTCCGAAAATTTTAAAACATCCTTCCAAAATAAACAAACAAACAAAAAAATTGTGTTCTGTGCTGGATAAGAATCTTTATGCCAGGTTATCAGGCAATCTGTTTTTATGTTACGTATAAAATTAACAACCTTTAACACAAGTTTAGTAAAATGCAGGAAAAGTCATTGTTTCGGGACAATCAATGAACTTTTCCAAATGATTTGAAAACAGTTAAATAACCATGTTTTTCTTCAATTCAAAATGGGTCTCTCTAAATAGTGTCTTCTTGTTGCTTCAAATACAAATGTGGTGTTAGTTAAGTGGTTTTAAAAAGTTAGCATGTGGTTTTCCATTCAAACCCAAAAAGCAGCTGAAGCCTCTTCTCGTTCACGTCTTTTCTCCTTTGTCCTCCATCTTACTATCATCTAAAGACGGCTACCGGTAATTCAACAAAGACTTGACTCCTACTTTTAGACCTGACATCTCAGTATCCTGTCTGAGGGTGCAGAGAGCCAGCAAAGATGTGTAAAACGTGTGTCTAGTCTGAAACTAATTTGAAAAAAAAAAAGAAAAAAAGAAAAAAAATACTTTCATTTCATGCCTTGCTGCAGAGAATTCTGAGCGTGGAATAACTTTGATGGAATTTGTTGAAAAAGAAAAGATTTTATACATAGTTCCCATGTGACGTCAATCTGTGGATTGTCCTGTTTGACCCTCCCACAGGAAGGCAAAGCAGCAGTTGGAGCGCATTCTAATGGATGTCCATTTTTCACGTTGTTTTTTTTGTTAATTTCTAATTAATTGCAATGGTTACTTCGTGTTGTGTCAGTGGGTGTTCCAGTCGGGTAGACGTTTGGGCAACGCGCAGGTTTCACTTAATCCAAAAAAAAGTAAACGTGAAGGATTTATCTCATCGGAGAAGCTCACAGCAGCCCCTCCTCTCTCTGAGTCTGGCTCGGATCTGCTCTGGAAGACGTCGTCCTTTTGGCCGGTAAACAAAATATTCTACATAAATCATTTTGTGAAACTATGTCAGAACAATGTTAGAGTCTGTGTGTTAGAGCTGTTTTTTTTTTTCATTATTTAGCAACACCGTCTTGATGTGGTTAGCTTAGCATCTCGCTAACGCGACAACGGCCTCCTCACGGTCTCCCCGCCAGTGAGGACTGGCGGGGAGACCGCCCCAGTGGGGGAAGGAGGACGGGAGCCAAGTCGTGCGGGCGACGCGTCGGTCCCATGTGACGTGCCCCCGCGGCCGCGACGGATCCACGCTGTGCGACCTGAGCTCGACGGACCCTCCGCTCCAGTGGCTAACGACATGCTAACTTCCAACACTAAAAACAGTTGGGCTAAAAATAACCCAATATGGGTTATATTAAACCCAGCTGCTGGGTTATTATAGTACCAGCCCAGCAGTAGTTAATTTGACCCAGCATGTTGGGTTGATCCATTATAACCCAACGGTTGAGTTAAAATATTCTACCCAAATGCTGGGTCAAATTAACTGCAAATTTGGGCAGTTTCAACCACACATATGTGTTATATATTCTACCCATATGCTGGGTCAAATTAATTAAAATTCTGGGTTGTTTCAACCACACATATGTGTTATATATTCTACCCATATGCTGGGTCAAATTAATTAAAATTCTGGGTTGTTTCAACCACACATATGTGTTATATATTCTACCCATATGCTGGGTCAAATTAATTAAAATTCTGGGTTGTTTCAACTACATTATTTGTTATTTAATCTGCCCATATACTGGGTCAAATTAATAAAAATTCTGGGTTGTTTCAACTACATTATTTGTTATTTAATCTGCCCATATACTGGGTCAAATTAATAAAAATTCTGGGTTGTTTCAACTACATTGTTAAGTCAAACTAATTAAAATTGTGTGCTATTTTACCACATTTGTTCAGTTAACTATCCTAATGCTTGGTCAAATTAACCGAAATGACAGATTAGTTATAACACAGTACAATGTTTCAGAAAATAAATTGCTAGACTACCCATTTCTATACTCAGTTCAGGAGCAAATCTCTTACAACATAATCCTAGATGTGGTCATGCAAAGCACATGATGCAATAAACACGTAAACAATACTGGGATTTTTACAAGGTGCTGCCTTGTAATTTATTAAAACTTGATGTCAACAATGTAAAAACTAATTATTGAAAAAGTTCAAATTATTGAAATTAAAACAGTAATGTAACACTTCAAATTAGTGTCATTAAAACAATGCTTAACAACTCAACATTTAACAGGTCTAATGTCAAATTGTCCTTGAGGTTCTTAGTTCTCTTGGCATGCAAATATTCTAGTTTGAAGAAACTTTACCAGTTTGGACTCCCCTCCTGGCACTTCATAGACCACACACTGCAGAAGTTCCCACACATGTTCACATTCCTTTGGGTATTTAATGTCCAAGATAAAGAAGGCCTTGAAGCAGACATCAATGGCCTGAAGCAGAGTATCGTGCTCGAAAGCCTGTCCAGCAGTGATGACAAAGGTCTGAGATGTATGCTGATCATCATTTCCCAGTGTCAGAACGTAGAGGTAAGGTCTGGATACCATAGCCTCATGGAGGTACTCCACCATATTTGTTCCAGGCTAAAAAAAAGAGAAAGAATACATAAGAGTAAGTGAGTGTAAGAAAGGACCAAATGATAGTTTTCAGATAAAGGTTAGGTTTCCCAATTAGATGTACTGTAGGACTTACAGGCTTATGATCGATGAAGGCCAAGCTGCATTCTTTAATGGTGTGGCGAACCATTTTTGCACCACGGCCACGGCCAACTTTGTAAGCGGTTGGAGGAAGCAAGGCTGGCAGCTGCCTCAGAGCAAGTTCCCCAACAGCATCTGTATGAAGAAGACACAGGTATCAATATAAGGGCTGGGTTAAAAAAATAAAAGAAATTGATTTAATTGATCTTGGATTGATTTCATTTAAATTTGGGAAAATCTATTCACAGGACATGAGACCAATTGTTCCACATTGCTTTTTGTGTGTGCATTTCTGTATTGTGTCACTCCTGGATTGCTTAAAGATAACAAAGAACTTTGTTTGCAAAGATTTGGTGTGGCGCTTGAACCAAACAATGGTATGTAAACATCTGACTGAAACACTTCTCCCAGGCCTGTATAAATGTGTGAAAAACGACATTCTAACAAAATGTTTTAGTTTTGTTACAAATATTATTTTTATACTTCAAGAAATGTCTTAATGAAATAAACAGTGATGAAATGTTTTAGTTTTATTATTTGTTTTACTAAGGTATAGTAAGTTTTAATAAGTTTATTGAACATGACAGAAGCTAACTGAAACGTTACAAATATACAGTTTTTATACGCTCAAAAGTGGGCAGAAGTATACTTTTATTAACACACCTCTGCTCCTGCAACCTCATTCCCATCACTTCCTATTTTTCAAGAAAATTATTAATTTCTTAAAAATTAATGCATCCAACAACACTGTTACCATCAAATCCTTTATAATTTAAAACCTTTGAAACTTGTGACAGTCTTGTTTCAAGATTAAACTGTTTAATTTACAAATTTGCTCTGAAAACCTGTTGTTTATGGTGAAGAGAAAAAAATAAAGTGATATTGCATTTTACAACAAAGTTGAATCGTTTTCATTATTTAAGAGCAGAATTCAAATTGAATCAAATTGTGATTAATCGATTCAGAACCTTGTGATTCAAAACTGAATTTAGAATTGGCCATGATACCTACCTAGCCCTAATTAATATGGTGTGGAATGGTATTCCTGTGATTCTATTTAGTATCTGTGGTTTTGGTTCTTTTGGCGACACCTACAGGTGATTCTGAGAAACTTCATGATGGGAAAATAATTATTATTCCCACCAAACACACATGATTAACAATTATTACATCCACATGGACGCAATTAGAATATAACCTGCAAAGAATATAAAAAACAGAAAGACTGAATAGTTTTGCACAGCTTAAATTCTTGTTATTTGTTCATTTTTAGCTGTTTTAGCAGTTGAAGAACGTGATGCATGATGGGACAAGACGACATTCCTCTGTTCCAGGGTATATTTAAATGAAAACAATGTTTTTCTTGTTTTTAATTCATTCCAGATTTGAAGAACACAAGAAAACTATTAAAAAAAAACACATAGTAACTCAAATTCCACTTTTTAAAGGACCAATGAAAACACTGAACAAGGAGAAAACAAAAAAATCAAACGAGCTTAAAAATCAAATTAGAATCTGGTTGACAATCATGACACCCCAAATAAATCTCAAAGACTTTTTACTAAAAACACTCACTCTTCCAGAGCTCGAGTCGTCTTTCAAACTGGGAAATGACTGAACCAAATCCGATGCCAGGGCCTTTTTGGTCTCTGATGAAGGACTGTAACACAAAAAACAGTTACACAGAAATAGTGAAAACTAGTTTAAATGTATAGTTTCTATACAAATACTATATGACAAATACTTATGATTACCGATTTATATTACCCGAAACTTGTGTTCAAAGTTTTGATTTGGTAAGTTGGCTGGAACCAATAAAAAAAGCTAATTGCAGTTCTATTGTTGACTTATTTCTTTTATAAGAACAGCCAAGTCCATTTAACTATTTTATATATTTGCTGGGCAACTTTTATTACTGTGCACTTGCAAAAGCTTGCGTCAGCAGATTATGCTTTGGTCACCTGCAGGTAAGTAAGTTGTGCTTAATGACAACAATATTTTAGAAAAAGTAAACCCACATGCAATGAACTTACAAACTGTGGAATGATGTCCTTATCAGCTGATTCACTGGTACCACAGCTGCGGATGCTTGTTCCTCGGTGAGGGCTGGAGGTGTGGCAGTTGATATGACATCAGAGCTTGTAGGTGGGGTAACAGGCGCAACAACAGGTGGTTCAACCTACACAGAAAATCCAGGTTATTATGCTGCTTGGAATAGTTGGTTAATACGCCTTTTGCACTTAAAGCAAGTATATGCCATATTCCCATACTCGTACATAGAAATAATAGAATAGAACTGAGCCTCTCACAGCTGCACTGACTAATTACGTACAAGACCTCTAAATCTTTTGAGGAACTTCAGCCTAGGTCCAGCTCTTGGGATCAAATGGTTGATGGTAGCCTCATCTAAAAGAAGAAAACTCTCCTCATCAATCCCCTCCTCTGAAAAACAAAAATAGATAAAACAAAAACAAACAGACACTATCACACAACAAAATAAAATGAAGCACTTACAACTATGCTGCTTCATTCAAGGAAAAAAAATCACAAATATTAAACTAAGAATCATATTTGCAATATTTAAATGATTATTAATTAACTGAAAATGTCTAGGCTATTTTTGTTCTAGTCTATAACCCAGGTCTATGCCATGTACTGTTGCTATACAGCTGGGTATTAAATAAAAAACTCTCAAATGTTTTTTATACACAACCCTTACTGCTTTGTTGCCAATTAATCTAATTAGCTGCAAAATGCTCCCCTACCAAAATTACCTTTTAATAAAAATGGTAAAATTTCTTGGTTTAATCCTTTTAATAAAAATATACAACTTAATATAACATTTGTTTTAATCAAGAAATGTGATTTTTAAGCAGCTATTTAGCACAATTTAGAGCAGGTGGAAGAAGGACTGAGCACTGATCAAGGTTAACAGTGCCACATGCTTAAACTTCACAGGCCTCGCTCCACTGCAGGCACTCTAAAGTGACAAATTTGAAGTTTTATTAGCATATTTCTCTATAAAGATATTGTTTGAGATTTATGTGAAGTTGTCAGAAGACATAAATTAAAAAAGAATGCAGTCAACTCCCAAATAATCACTATGAGTAGCAATGCAGACATGACATGCTGTGGATGTCAAAAATATATTTTATAACAAAAATATATTTCTTACCTTTAAATCTTTCTACAAAGTCTGTCAGCTGCCACTTTGTCAACGTGTTGATGACAAAGCTGTCCATTTATCTGAAACAAATAATAAACGAATTTATACACTCACCAGCATGTCAGGAACAAACTAGCAGTTATTTTGGGACATGGAGAAAGTTCTATCAGGACATGTTACCGCTGATATCCAGGCCATTCATCTCCCTTTTAGGTTCGACGCGACACATGAGCAGAGCACACTCACGCTGCTTCCAGCAGGAAACAGAAACTGAAAGTACGTTTTCTACTTTCAGGTCGTGTGACTGGACATTACATCCAATAACACAGCATGTTTAGACCATTGCAAACCTTCTTAGATTCTAACAAACAAACTAGAGACAGAGCTTCTTTTAATAAGTTTTAAAAAAATGGCGATTTCTTTTCCCACAATGCTGTGCGCAGTTGCACCGCGGACCAGTGACGTCACGCTCCAAAGCTTGCGCTAGCAAGCATACACGAGCTAAGCTAAGCTAACTAAGCTAACAAATTAGCCTGCCGGAGAACAAACCAGTTAGTTAGCTGGGAAACTCAAAATAAACATGACCATACAGTTATGTACATTATAAACTAAGTTCATTCGACAAATGGCCAACAGAAAAGCTGAAAAGCTTTTCTGATAGCTTAAATGATAGCCATTTAGCCCTTATCATTTAAGCGCTAAATGGCTAGCTATGTTGTAGCTACCTAAACTAACAAGCCTTGATCGAGAATAAAAATGAATTACATGTACTTTAATATGTAACACAACACAGACACCATGAATTAGATATATAATGTGCACAAACCTTTTTTCAATGATTTGCTTCGCCTTAAAGATGATCAGTCAACTTCTCTCCAGCACTTGTGTGAGCTCAAGGAGCATCGAGCCTATCTCAGTGACTGGGGTTGCGGGCGCAGTTTGGTGGAGGAGGAGCACGTCTTGTCAACGTGATGACGTTCCAAGCAGAAAATAACCCAGGTGCTGGGTCAAGCGATAGAAAATAACCCTGGTGCTGGGTCAAGCGATGCATGTTGTGTTGATGAATTTTGAATAAGAGGTTAACCCAGCGGATGGGTTGCACAAAAACAACCCAGTTCCCATAAAAATAACCCAACTCCCATAAGAATAACCCATATTGAGTTAACAATTTCATAACCCAGCAGTTGGGTTGTTGAAATAACCCAACCTTTTTTAGTGTGAAGTGTTGGTTCTGGTCCGTGTTCAGTTTGGACTGTTTGTGCTGGCTGTGTGTTATTTTAGTTAAACCTTTATTTAGCTGGTTAGATATGATTGAGACAGTTTACACATCTTTTTTGGATTTAAAGCTGTGAAGCTCTGCGCTGTGAAGCCAGTGTGCGCTCCTCGTAGTAATTAAATAATTAATGATATCAGAGTAACTACTTTGTGACTAGTTGTGACTAGTTGTCCGATTCGTCTGCCATGATTTCTTTCTCAAACTCATTTAACTCCGACCAATGCCATTTTGCTCTTGTTCCTTGGTGAAGCTGTGGTAGCGCTTGTTTTTGTCCGCATAATTTGCTCTGGTTGTTCGCGTCTGCTAGTTCGCCATCTTGCTCGACTTTTCCGCCTTTAGATGTGGTGCGGAAGCCGGTATTGCTCAATACTGGGGGCGTGTCTGGGAACTATGTATTGATAGTTTAAAACAAACACAACTGCAAAATCATAGCTACAAACATTAATTAATAAAACTGTAGCCTAAGATTCTAAGTCCAAGATCTGTTGTTAAAAGCTAAAGTAGCTAAAAGCAAAAATAAACAAAAAGCTATGAGCCAAAATCAGCATACTTTTTTTTTCCTCCCTTTTATAGATGGCCTCCCTTCTCACCTTACAGCCATCCTCTCACACCGATAAGAATTTTTTTTATAGAGAGAAAGGAAAGACAGAAAGTAAGACAACAAAACACAACAATTATCCACAAAAAAGCACAAGGCAAACACACCCAACCTCCGTCTGCAATCCTGCAAAGTACATGACAGAACACAGCAACACATGCATAAAGAATAATAACATTCATGACTTTGCAGTAGATTTCCATAAATATACATACCCATACTTACAAATGAATATACAGTATACATACATATACATTCATATTCAGTCACATACCCATCTACACAAAGGTGGGCACCAGACCACTTGGGAGCGCTAATGCGCTAATCCGCTTATAGCGTACCTAAACAATTTGTCAGCGTTACAGCGGATTAACTAACTTTTATAATTCATACGCGGATTTGCACTATTTTTATTTAAAATGCAGTACCGCTAATAACTAATTATCTATCAGTAAAAACGAAAAAACTTATTTACGGGCTCTCGCTGGCTCTCGTAGCTGCTTGTTTACCTTTTTCCCCCTTGGTGAGGGAGCAGAGAGGAGGGAGGGGGAGCAGAGGGGAGAACAGACGCGGATCTACCATGTAGGCAAATGATGCCGTTGCCTGGGGCTCCCAATCAGCAGGGGCCCCGGCCCCGCCGCGCCCCGGCCAGTCACCTACATCCCTAACATTGCTCATGCTTGTTAATGTACATTTAACATAAAAATAATTATAGTTACGATGAAAACGATCATTAAAAACGCAATACAAAAACCGGTCGATTTCTGTATCCCCCTACTAAAAATTGACTATTCCATCTTGACATCTTCCGGGTCAGAGGTGAACTCGTGCTAACACTGTGGCTAGCTGGTTGCGCTCGGTGTCTTCATAAATCATGAGAGAACCCCGCTGTATCAAGCCAAATTAACGCGGCCGGAGGATTGTATTGTGTGTTTTGTGTCAACCACTCGACGGTGAGTCGTTCGTTTTATGTATTTGGGTTCCTTTTATGAAATAGAAATGCGGTGGCGACACGCCCATGTATTTGAGATTTAAAAGTGGTCTTAGTGATTAAAAGATCATTCTCTTTTTGTTAATTTCGTGGCCGAATAGAATATATATACGTAAAGTATTAAATAAATCCTTTGATTTTTGTAATTTCATCCTTTTAGGATCATTTTAGTTACTTTTCATTAAATCTGTTGACTGCCTATAGAAATTTGGAATTGGTTTAATTTATTTTGGGTTGCGCAAGAAAAAAGAAATTACTATTTGTTTTTTGAAACAATATTGAAGTAAATTAAGCTTAATTGACTCTTATATGAATTAAACTTGGATACAACTTGGAAGTGCACTTTAAAACTTGATCTGTAACTTTAATTTGATATGTACTGTTGATGTGGTCTTTGAATTGAAGTTATAATAATAATAATAATAAACTTTATTTGTATAGCACCTTCCTACAATGCCTTGCATTGACCAAGGTGCTTAACAGGACATTTGAATGATTCTTGAAAAATACCTGCTGGAATTATTTTATTTGTTTTTGTGAATGTTTAACTATGTGAATGTTTAACTATTTTTGATAACAGTTTAGTCCTGTGTATATAGTAATGCTAATTTTTGTTTTGTTTATGACCTTGTTTAGGTCAGGGTTTTTTTCACCCCCTGTTCCCACCCAGGATGGCAAGCTACCGGATCACCGCAGCTGTGCGGTAGGACTTAAATTGCACCAAACTATTTGTTTTTTTCTGGACATATTACCCTGGATCATGAACTACAAACTACCAGATTATTGATTGATGGACCTTTAATCATCCGGGATTCAAGAACTGATTTAAAATAGAAAAAAAAAGAACTCTTGGGTGTAATCAGGGTCTGTTTTGTTGTGTGTATTTTGTCTATTGGTTATACTCAAAGAAAATGATTATTATTACAAACAATATTATTATCAGAGTCAGAGAGTCTTTATTGTCATTTGCACCGCATGTAGTACATGTGATGAGATGAGATTATGTACACGGGGTCCCAGTTACATCCAACAACAAAATGTAAGAGAAAAACAGTAATAACATCTAGGATATGGACCGCTAGTTGGCAGTGTAGTGCAAATATTGCATAACTTGCTGGCTACCAATTGTTGAATTTAAATAGCGGTTTAGAATTTAGCTTCCCCTAATTTTCATAAGACATTAGTGCTTTTGAAATTGCGGACCTAAATAAATTAATTAGTGCTTTAGAAATAGCGGAACTAATTTTTGGATTAGCGCTATCCAGCATTGCATCTACATACTGTATCTGCATATGATATCTACATATACATCCCTGCATCCATTTGTGTGTGGTTGTGAGCATGCATAAGTGAATAAGGTTCCTCGAATAGAACATTCAATAGTGACCGTGAAGCATCAGAGACCCGCCCCTCCCCCAAGGCCCAAGGCAGAGAAAGGGGCGATCAGAGCCCAAGACCCCAAGAAGGACCCCGAGCCCAGAGTCTCCAGGGCCACCCGAACAGGATGAACCACTCACCAACTCCCCAGATCCGACCAAAGGGGAGAACAGGAAGAGCCTCACCAGCGACTACACACAATGACCCCCCGGGACCAACAGCAACAAACTCACAGGCCCCCGTCGGAGCCCGCCGCACCGACGTAGCCCCAGGCTAGGACACCGAGGCCCAGGCACCGGGGACGCCCACCCCTCAGGCCCAGACCCGACAGGGCCAGAGGACCCGAGCCCCACCAGGCAGCCACCAGGCCGCGCCGACACACGCCCAAGCACCCAACCCCCGACAGCGAGGGCCCCAAGCACGCCCGCAGGCAAAGGGACACCCACCCGGGGG
>JBBPBX010039930.1:0-12163 GCA_038048925.1 Garcialebias charrua | reverse complement strand
CCTGTATATAACATTATCTACATGTATTCTGATTGGTGGGGGTTGGGGGGTGAGCAAGTTGGGTGTTTATGGTGTAAAAACATGGCAAAAATTAACTTACCCAATTTTGACTTGATCTATTTGATGCTGCATTTTTATTGGCATAAGAAAAATGAATGGTTAAAGACTGTTGTAGTGTTGCAACAGTCTTTAACCATTATGGTGCAGAGGTTAGAGAAGGTGGGCCTGCTATTGGAAGATCGCTGGTTCGACCCCCCAGACAGACAACATCAAAATGTGGGTAGGAAACGGGAAGTACCCACACCTGACTCCACTCTCATTGGTCCCACTCTGTAACCTTGATCAAGGCCCTTGACCTCCACCATCTGCTCCCCCAGCGCAGCTCTCTGCTCCACACAGAGGGCTGTGGGAGCTCGGTGGTCTAGTGGTTGCATCAGGAAGGGCATCCGACTTAAAAACAATCTTCAAGTATTTGTGCGAGTTGGTTCGCTGTGGCGATCCATGAAGAAGGGAGCAGCCGAAAGAAGAAAAAAGTAAATAAATGAACCGTTCCACATCAGCTGTCAAAATTGTGAACAGTCCTCTTTAAATTGGCTGCTATTACATCTTACAAGATTGTTTACCTCAATAGACAACATGATCTTGCAAAAAGTGCATATGGCTGTAACTTCAGTTTGAGTATACAGTAATAAATAAGCCCTTACAATAAACAATGTTTAAAATTGAACGGACAGCAGTTACTTTTCACGTG
Organism: Garcialebias charrua; assembly: GCA_038048925.1. Taxonomy (NCBI): domain Eukaryota; kingdom Metazoa; phylum Chordata; class Actinopteri; order Cyprinodontiformes; family Rivulidae; genus Garcialebias; species Garcialebias charrua. Next base: position 11,412 of record JBBPBX010039930.1, on the reverse strand, counting down.
TCTACACAAATTCAGCTACACAGCTTTCCCCCCTGCTCTCTGACTCTGAGACACTCTGTGGTTCTCAGCCTTTCAACACTGCTCCGTCCCTGTCTGCCTCAGAAGGATGCTCCCTGGCCTCCCCATTCTCCTCCCACACTCTTCCTCAGGATTTTGGCCAGGAACGGTGCTGACAGACTGACTGGTGGGCGATGGAAATGTCTTTTCTCCCATTGTCACTGCTTGGGTTCCAGAGCTGGTCTCAGCTGGAGGCAGAAGCAGAAAAAGACTGTGCACTGATATATTTTACATCACTGTGATGCATGCCTTTGTTGATATGCTGGACATCTTTACATGAACCAGAATGTGTGTTATCTGATGAAAAGCTCTGCTAGTTTGCAGACTGACCACCGCATATCCCACCACAACTGTCCAACCAGTCCAGTAAAACTGTACTGTGCTTTATTTTATCTTCCAGCAAGAACAATATTAGCATTTACCTCCTTAAGTGGTTTAACCAGATGCTCTGTCGACTGAAGCCCGACACTCGCCCCTCTCTGAGCTTAGCCTGAGCCCCTTGACATGATGTCTCAGTTTGCTGTCTTAACCGTTTTCAAAAGGGAGCTTCCAGTCACTAATGAAAGACAAAGTTGCAACAGTTTGACTTCTCAAACAGATGTTTATGACGTCTGCACAAGATGGATCTGATTCCCTGAAAACCCTTTTTGTGCAAGGCTCTCATCCATCTGTGGTGATCTGTGTTTCAGTACATCTTAATAAAGTAACCCACCCCCCCTCGTTTTTTTTTTTTTACTCTCAGGAATGTGCTTGTTCTTGTGCTCTTCTCCTTTGTCATATGGGGCACCCGGACTGTGATTTGTTTGGGTTTAAGATTTAAGGTTGGCTGAGGCCACAATTCATCATTACTCTGAGGAGACTTGTTTTCAACTTCTTTCTACAAAACCAAAAAAACAAAAGCACGTAGGGTCAACTGGACAAGATAGTAAGCATTAGTTCAACGTTCTTGTACTTAAGTGGGTTTTAGTATCATTCACCTCCAAAGACAAAAGCCGTAATGTTTCTGAGCCTGTGTCTGTGTTTGCTTGTCTATAGTTTAAGCAAAATATCTTGGCAAGGCAAGGTAATTTTATTTGTATAGCACATTTCATACCAGGAGGCAACTCAAGGCTACAGAATAAAAACTTCACCTGAACAAGGGAAAACTATCTATGCACACCAAGATACAATGATAAAAAATGTTAAAACAATTATGAAAATCAGTTATAAGCAGGGGTGGGAGTAATGAATTACAAATACAGGTAGTCCTCGACTTACGACGTTTCGGGGTTACGTCACACATCTTATAAAAAAAATAATCTTATTGGATGTGTTTAAATGTTCTTGATTTTATGTGTACATCACTTTGTTGCAGTTGTGGTTGTTTTAAATGGCTTTATAAATAAAGTATTATTATTATTATTTTGAAGCCGATTTACGCAGTTTCCGGCAGTTTTCGGCAGTGTCCGGTAGTTTTCAGCAGTTTTCGGCAGTGTCCGGCAGTTTTTGGCAGTGTCCGGCAGTTTTCGATTAGCTTCGGTTAGCTCCGGCCTCGACAGCCGGCTTTGGACGGACCGTGTGTCCAATCAGAGGTTGCCTCGCTTGGATACATGAGCTGGAAACGCTCGGTGAACTCTGTGGACGTCTCAGGCAGAGGAACAGCCTCGTATCCTTGGATGTTGCCGGGACACCGAGCTAACATGCTAAAACGAGGACAAACGACTTGGCGGCCTCGGATGTTGGTGGGACCCCGCGCTAACATGCCAAAATGCAAACGAATGGCTTGGCGGCCTGGGATGTTTGTGGGACCCCGAGCTAACATGCTAAAACGAGGACGAATGGCTTGGCGGCCTCGGATGTTGGTGGGACCCCGAGCTAACATGCTAAAACGTGGACGAAAGGCTTGGCGGCCTGGAATGTTTGTGGGACCCCAAGCTAACATGCCAAAATGCAGACGAACGGCTTGGCGGCCTGGGATGTTTGTGGGACCCCGAGCTAACATGCTAAAACGAGGACGAACGGCTTGGCGGCCTCTGATGTTGGTGGGACCCCGAGCTAACATGCTAAAACGCGGACGAAAGGCTTGGCGGCCTGGGATGTTTGTGGGACCTCGAGCTAACATGCTAAAACGCGGAGAAACGGCTTCACCAGCTCCCAGTAAGTTATTAACTCTTTTTTCCCTTCATTATGGCTCCAAATGTATGGAGCTAGCATGCTAACAGGCCTTACTGTAAACAGTTTGGACCGCGTGAAGCATCAGGAAGCTGCAGAGCGCGGACGTGCAACGAGCTAACATGCTAACAGACGTAGGGCTTCACCAGCTTCCAGACCAGCTCCCAGTAAGAGATTAACTCTTTTTTCCCTTCATTATGGCTCCAAATGTACTGTATGTGTTTTTTGATAATTATGTAGGGTACTGTGTTAGGATAGGTGAAGTGCTTGGTAACTGTACAGTACCGTACATGTACGTGTATAGGTGGCGGCCAGTGTGTGTGTTTTTTGACTTACGACAATTTCCGTGTTACGAACTGGCGTAGGAATGGAACTCGTTCGTAAGTAGGGGACTACCTGCACTCACATTATTTTAATTAAGTAGAGTTTTTGGGTACTTATACTTTTATGAGTATTTCTTTTAAGTGTGTAATTTTACACATGCTTACAGTAAGTACAATTTAGTCCATGTAATCTACTTTGCTACTTTAAAAATCAGAAGTCGCTAGTACGGCAGCAATTTGAATGAATACCCAAACCATTCTTCTGCGTCTTTGTAGTCAATAAGTCTCTCAGATCGCAGAAGTGCCAATTACCTATGAAGTAAGCAAAGGACAACTCTGTAGAGTAGAGAGTCATTTATCACTGTGTAAAAAATCACATCATGTTGCTGCTGATCTGTTTCATGTTGATGTGTTAATGCGTGCTCTGCTCACACAGACTCATGTTCGTGCTGCTGTTTGTAATAATGCTTTTATGCTATTAGTGCTTAGTGTATTTTTAGTTGATGTTTTTCTTAGTTCATATCTTAGTTATTATTACAGTTTTTCTTTTACATTTTATTGTTGGGATGTAACTGGGATCCTGTGTACACAATTTCTTGCGAATGACAAATAAAGTAACTGACTCTGACTCTGACTCTGATTTATGAGCCGAAGAGTTGGAAAAAAAGCCAAAATGGAGACAGACAACACTGTCAACAGAAAAAATGACTATAGGTAAAGATGCAAACTTTGTTTGATCTCTACGGTGATAGCAGCTTACAAGATTTCAGCATAATCTCAACAAACATTTTGCAGTACTGTATACTGTACAAGGTTGTAAAAGTATTTTTATGACATTGCTGTTTTATTGTTTGTATGTGTGGGTTATTAGCTTAGCTAAGTATGCAAATATCTTAGATATTGTCACTGTCATCGGTTTGCCTGGTACTACAAGAAGACGGAGCTTTTGAGCGTCTGAGAAATGAGCGTTGAATGTTATATACAGTAAATCAAACTGAATGCCTTCTATTGACAACACTATAAAACATCAACATTAAAAAGTAATGAGTAGTTTTTGAGAAGAGTACTTTGCACTTTTACTTTAGTATTTTTTATAACACCAGTACTTTTACTTGTAACTTAGTACAACGTAAGCAGTAACAGTACTTGTACTTGAGTACAAATTTTCAGTCCTCTTTCCACCTCTGCTTATATGTGTTTCAGTACATGATGGGCCGTTAAGTACGGTGGAGCTAAACCGTTCAGTGATTTATGGACAAAAAGGAATACTTTGTAACGTATTCTATAAGAACCTGACATTACCTTTAAATAGATTTTAATGAAACTCAATAACCCATCATTGATTGATTATTTCCAATTGACTTTTGGAGTCATTCCAATTCAAGATGAAGAACCACAAAAATAGCTATAACTTGGTTGATGATTTAAATATTGACCTAAAGTTTGGCATGATCGTAGCTGAGAATCATCCCCAACATCTTCAGAGCATTAAGTGAATGATGGGATCCTTTTATCAAAACATTACCATTTAACTGTTGGGAGTCAACCCTGTTTGTCTGTTAGCAAAATATCTCATCCACCACTGGATGGATTTTAATGAAACATTTGGACTCATCTACAACTGATTAATGTTTGGAGTCCCCTCAGTTCAATATGGCCACCACTGGAGCTAGTTGATTTTATTCAACACAAAATTGCTTTAACTCAGTCCAGTTGACAAATATTGAGATAACGCTTGATGCTAACATTTCTAAGACAAATTCAAAGGACATACTTTGAGGGTGACATCTTACGATACTGAATGAGATTTTACATTGCATTGTTTTCAAGGTTTTGACCAAAATGGTTGTCCTTTCTAAGCATAACACTCTGGCATGAAAATGCATTCCTTTAAAGAATGCTAGTCCTTTAATCGTATATTGTCTCAATAAGCGCATTTTTCATGCATACTGCAATTAATCACTTAGTTGATAAAAGCTTTGTTCCTTTACGTTCCATCTATCAACTGTGGGATGCCAAAGATATACACTCATAATCTAAATAAACCAGTGATGTACCGATGTGATGCTTCATTAATTATCGGGGCTTTTGTAGTCATTAGGCATTCATTTGTTTCCCCTCTGACATATCAGCAAACGCTCCACCGCTGACCATGATAACTGAAGCAGTGGCCAAAGGTTCCAGCTCCTCCCTTTGAAAAGCTGACCCGTTCTTTAAATGTTTAAAGAGCCTGTTGCATCATCGGTTCTCGCCCACACATGCATGTTTGGGTGATTCTCTGCAGTTGGGGATATTTGAGGGGGAGGGTGTTGTGATACATCATGTGTTTAAGCAGTGGAAGGGAGGCTGGGGTTGTACAGGGTTAATGACTGGCCCTCTCTGTGGGCTGCACCGGCCCTCGAAGAGAGGATAAGGACTGGCGGTGGAAGGGGGCATCTGGAGCGCAGGGGTCACATCACTCACATCAAAGCAGGCAGGGAGTCTGGGTCACCATGTTTGGCCGTGGTGGTGGAAAGAGAGTGGCGGGGTTGTTGGGTGCAGGATCACAGGGAGTAACGGAGACAGTGAAATAAGACAACTCAAAAGGAGAAACAAAGAGGCTGGAAGGATAATGTGATGAGTCGGTGCATGATCTGTTATTTTCAGGTTTAGCAAAAACATTTGAACTTCACATGCGACCTGAATTCAATTGTTCATGTTCACTTTAGCTGTCAAAATAGTAAAAGAGATATCCAAGCAATGGCACGGCCAGTCTTCAGAACAAAAGTGGTAATTGGAGTGAAACCAGGCCCTAAACAGAAGCAGCTAAACTTGACATTATCTATTATTTATCCATCTAATTATTTACAGGCGTGCTTTCTGGAAAAAAAAAATCTCCTGTCATGAATCTTGTTACTAGATTGTATCGGTAGTGGTAGCAGACCGCTTTGCATTTGTGGTTTGACAAACTGCTCAGGTGACGTGCAGTCAGGGGAGGCAGGTGAGGTCATCATGACAGTAAAATACTAACAATGGTAAGAGAAAATATATTTGACCACTTGACTGTTCTATAAAACTGTTTTCTGAATTATTACAACACTTCAATGGTCAAAATCACAGAATTTCTGCATTGCCTGAATGTGAGGCGAGGCAGTGTAGTGCTGTGGCTGACCTCTGGGGGTGCTGTGTCAGGAAGTAGGCAGTTGGTGCATGCCCATTGCTGTCTCTCTTTATATGGCAACATGTTTGATTACACATGTGCTGCACATGCTGATGTTCTACAGTCTGTCCAATGTATTCAATCAATGTGTGTGTCATATTTCTTCTTTCTAATTGGTCATGAATGCACAGTGAAAATACACAGGGTGTGGCAGAAAATACCATGCCTCACCGATAGGGGGAAGTGCTGCCCGCCCCATGGGAACAAAGAAACGCCCTATGCAGCGAGGCGGGGGCATTCATCTTAAAGGGGACCAAATGTAGGATATATAATTTTTTGTGATGTATCTGTGTGCTATCCAGACCATTTTCAGTCAATTTTATACACAAAATAATGCTTAGATAATCAAATATCCCCTTTCTAATTCTGCCAAATTTCACTTCCGTTCAAAACAGGCTGTTTATGATAATGAGCTCGGAAGTGCACGCCCTTCTAAAATCTATTTACATAAACTCCGCCCTCCAAAGGGTTCACGTTAGCATTTAACTTTAGAAATGGCTACTGCTAGCAGCTCTGTCTTACAGCCGTATATATTTGACCCTGAGTCAGACCCAGAGGCTGAAGACGTGGATCAACCTGCACAACCATTAAGGATGCAGCAAGCGTTGTCTGAATGGTGATTCATGTTTAGACTAAAAACTCATGTTATCAACATTGCAAAACGAAATTACTGTAATGCTATTTGTGTGACACTATTATTTTATTTGCAACGTTATATTGGCTATCTAACAATACAGTTGCTTATAAATTGACAATGAGGTACTTTATGTGTGGTTACATTTAATTGTTTTTGTAATATTACGTTTGATTATCTCTAAAATACTTTAATTTTCCTTTTAAATTTATCATTTATGTTAAAAAATAAATGTATATTTGTTATCTAACGAGTTTTTATATTTGTTATGAAATAAGTTATTTTAAATATCACATTTAACATTATACTGGATAGCAAAAAGTCATATTTGCTATTGAAAATGCCATTTTTGATATCAAATTTATTATATTTCTTTAAAATAATATTTATCAAAGAAACTTATTTTTCTCATCAAATACTTACAATACTTACCTCACCTTTATTATATGTAGGTGTTTTTGTGGTAAATGTGGGACCATGCCAACTGAAGTTGAAAATGTATGCTGTCTGGAGATTAACCAGGTAACGTTGATACAAAATTTATATAATTTAATGACCATTAAGTACAATAGCAACACAATAGTTCTAACAAACTGAAATTATGATATTCAATACAGGTTACACGGCGACTGCAGCAGTTGGATGAACCACCTCCGTGCATTACTCTTCATCCTGGTTTAGACCCTGTGTGCCTGAATGTCTATTCTCTACAAAATGCCTTCAACATATGGAGAGCAGATTATGGGGGCTTAAATGTAAGAGGAATAGAAAAGTAAGTTTTATGACATTGCATTTCTTATAAAAAATGAGGCAAATCCCGTTGAAGTAATTAGATTATTTTCAAGGTTCAATAGTGCCTCTAGGGCAACATTTTTTTACTTTTTTCTACACAACAAAGATTTCAATCTTTCTCAACTTTTATGGGCATAGAACAATTATTGTCTAGCATAATAGTATTATAAAATGCAACAAATAAAACACCACATTTTTCCAAAATACACTTTTTATTACACAAAATATTTTTTTTCCGTCAGTCGTTACAGGTTTATGGCATATAGAAGCTTTGTCAGCTGGTGTTGGATATCTTGGGCGCAGGATCAGAGTTGTAAAGTTGTAAAGGTAAGATAATTCATGTTTTTTATTTAGTTAAAATAGAGGAGTATGGCATTGATTAAAGCATGATTAGATGCCTTTTAAAATATATTTAAAAAAAAAAGGCTAAATTGAAATATAAGTTTCTATTTTGGGTTCATGTGAGCATTCGATTCCAGACGAGTAGTGCTTCACCTGTCACAAAGCTCACTGCATGTCACTGATCACAGCAGATATTAGGAATTACTGTACCACATAATACCCTGATGCATGCTCAATAATCCAGGTAGAAAAATCTAAAAAAGCTAAGTCTGGTCCTCTGGACATTCAAAAAACAAAACAAAACAAAGCAAAAAAAAATTGTAGAAACGTTTCGTCTTTCGTCCGAAAGACTTCCTCAGTCTGAGCTGCTGTATTCAGCTCAGTCTTATAAATAGCACCCTCTCACAGTGGATCAACCAGTTGGCTGATGACAGCCGAAACCAGCTGCTCACATGATCAAGGAGGACCATCAGCCTAACGATGGATCGTTAGCACCCTGATGGTTGTTTGCTATTCACAGAGGGCTGAGTGATACTAGCAATAACAGCATTGTAAGAGGGGGACAGTTGAACCCGGAGGCCTCCACCCCTGTTTAATGATGGACGGTTTCTTTTCACAAAGATGGCCTCCTTTACTCCTCTCTCAAACCATCGTTCCTCTCTATCAAGGATGTGAACATCTTCATCCCTGAAAGAGTGACCGCTGGCCTGGAGATGAGTGTAGACCGCAGAGTCCTGACCTGATGATGTTGATCTTCTGTGCTGGGCCATCCTTTTGGCCAGTGGCTGTTTAGTTTCCCCGATATAAGACTATTACACAAAGAGAAATACAATTGATCAACCATGGATGACAAAAGGGTTGAGAAATGCTTGTAAAAAAAGAATTATTTGTATTCATGTTTCTTGAAATTGCGAAGTCAGAGCGCTGAAGAAAAATATAAAAAGTATAAAAATAAATTAGTAGGGATTATAAGGAAACATAAGAAAGAATATTATAGTAAATTATTAGATAAAAGTAATGGTGATATGAAAGCAACATGGCGAGTAATGAATAGTGTCCTGAAGAATCATAAAGCAAAAACTGGTATTTCAAAATATTTTGTAAAAGACAACGATGAAATTCATGATGAAAATGAAATTGTAAATGGATTTAATCAATATTTTGTGAATGTTGGATCAAGCCTTGCAGCTAAGATACCAAAAGTAGATAAAAATGTGATCCACTCAATTACAGGTTGTGCAAATAGTATTTTTCTAAATGGAACTAACAAAGAGGAAATAATGAATGTAGTAAAACATCTTACAGACAAGAGATCAAAAGACTGGGTGGACATGGATATGATGTTTGTGAAGGACATAATGAGCCATGTTATTGAGCCGTTCACATACATATGTAACTTATCATTTTCAACAGGAATATTTCCAGATAATATGAAAGTAGCTAAGGTCGTTCCTCTTTTTAAAAATGGTGATAAATGTGTATTCAACAATTATAGACCTATATCCTTGTTACCACAGTTTTCAAAAATTCTTGAAAAACTATTTGTAAACAGACTAGATCAATTTATAGATAAACAAAATATTCTAAGCAACAGTCAGTATGGGTTTAGATCAAAAAACTCTACATCAATGGCTCTCATGGAATTAATGGAACAAATAACTACTGCTGTCGATCAAAAACAATATTGTATCAGTATTTTTGTTGATTTAAAAAAAGCATTCGATACTATTGATCACACCATTCTCCTTGAAAAACTGAACAAATATGGTATTAGAGGACCAGCATTACAGTGGGTATCTAGCTACTTAAAAGATAGGAAACAATTTGTACAAATAAATGATGTAAGATCTGACCTCTGTAATATCACATGTGGAGTTCCCCAAGGCTCTGTACTTGGACCAAAGCTTTTTATTTTATATGTGAATGACTTGGTAAATGTGTCAGGACTCCTTAAATGTGTACTTTTTGCTGATGATACCACTTTTTTCTGTTTAGGTGAAGATATAGAACAAATGTTGGAATTGATAAAGACAGAATTTGTCAAGATACAAACTTGGTTTAAAATAAATAAATTATCATTAAATCTAGAAAAAACTAATTACATGATATTTGTAAGGACCGACTGAACCCAGAGTGGTACGAGACCAGAACAGAGGCAAAACTCAAGAGTAACAATTAGAACAGTGTTTATTATGTACAGGTGAAACGGAACACTTGGGGTCTTGGGAGTGCCTGGAAGAGAGAACAGGGTCAGGGTCCTTCTGGTGGGACAGGTGGATCAAAAGGTGGGACAGGTGGATCAAAAACTGGTGCTCTGTTTGTTATCTTACAGGGGGATGTTGGGTCGAGGTTCTGAAAGGACTCAGGACTCCAGAGTGGTTTGGCAGGCGAGTGGCAACAAGGCAGGAACTGGCAGAACGGGAATCAGGATCCAAGGATCACAAAAACTGTGGACACAAGATCAAAGGTAAGAACTCTTATCAGATTGATATGCACTGGCTGAAGTCATAAATACCGATTGAGGTACAATGCTCCAGCATTGGATCTCACTGGACTGCAGCCTTAAGTAGTGGAGCTCCTCATCAGATGGATGACCGTCAGCTGGTGTCAATTGGCGGCCATCTTGGAAGGGGGCGGCCATCTTGGAAAGGGCTGCAGACAGTGGGATTCCGACAGTACCCCCCCCTCAAGAAACGCCTCCGGGCGGTCCGCGACGCATCTCCGGGTGGGCGTTGAAGAAGGCAGTAATGAGGCTGGGATCCAAGATGAACGAGCGGGGAATCCAAGACCGCTCCTCAGGTCCATAACCCTCCCAATCAACCAGGTACTGGAAACCTCGACCACGGCGACGAACGTCCAAAATGGCCCGGACAGTGAAGGCCGGGTGGTTGTCGATCAACCGGGCAGGAGGAGGAAGGTCGGAGAGCGGGCACAGAGGGCTCTCGGAGACCGGCTTGACCTGAGAGACGTGGAACGTGGGGTGAATCCGCATGGACGAGGGGAGTTGAAGACGAACCGCAGACTGGTTGACAATCCTCGTGATCGGGAAAGGTCCGATGAAACGAGGAGCCAATTTCCTCGTGGTGCCCCGAATAGGAATGTCCCTAGTGGAGAGCCAGACTTTCTGACCCACCTTGTACACAGGAGCCGTAGAGCGACGGCGGTCAGCAAACACTTTATTCTGAGCAGCTGTACGGGAGAGGGCTGCCTTCGTCTCCCGCCAGACCCGCCGGCAACGGCGGAAATGGTGCAGGACAGATGGAACCGGAACGTTGATCTCCTGACTGGGAAACAAGGGGGGAAGGTATCCAAGAGAAGCCTCGAACGGGGACATACCTATGGCAGAGGACTTGTGAGCGTTGTGGGCGTACTCAACCCAAACCAGATGTTTGCTCCAGGATGAGGGGTTACGTTCGGCGACGCACCGGAGGGCAGTCTCAAGTTCCTGATTACACCGCTCAGCCTGACCATTCGATTGAGGGTGGTAACCTGAAGTGAGGCTTGTTGTAGCTCCCAAAGTGGTGCAAAAACTTTTCCAGACCTGCGAGATAAACTGGGGCCCCCGATCTGACACAATATCAGAGGGGATACCATGAATGCGGAACACATGTGTGACAAGGAGGTGAGCCGTCTCAGAAGCAGAGGGAAGTTTTGGTAGGGGAATGAAATGAGCAGCCTTCGAAAAACGGTCGATGATGGTGAAGATGGCGGTATTACCTTCAGAAGGGGGTAGACCTGTGACGAAGTCAACAGCAATATGAGACCAAGGACGGCCGGGCGTGGGCAAGGGTTGCAGGAGTCCGGCAGGAGGTTGATTACCAGTCTTGTTCCTAGCACAGGTCGGACAGGCTGAAACGTAGGACTTGACATCTTGGGTGAGTGTGGGCCACCAGAAATGAGTCTTAACCAAAGAG
>JBBPBX010039929.1:12964-29634 GCA_038048925.1 Garcialebias charrua | reverse complement strand
AAGAAGCTGTTTGGAATTGAGTTTGGTAACATCTGCAGACAGTATAACATCCTGGGTAATATGTTCATTTTGAGCACACTCATCCTACCTAACCAAGAAACAGGTAAAGTTCCCCATCTCAGTAGATCTTCCTTTACTCCAGCCATAATTGGTTCCAGGTTAAGTTTTACTAGTTTTTTAAGACAAGAGCTGATTCTTATTCAAAGATAAGTTATTCCTGCCGGTGACCAATGGAAGGGGAAGTTACTGGGCACAACAGACTCTGTCATAGCCCCAACAGGCATGGCCTCTGTCTTTAACAGATTAACCTTAAAACTAGGGATGGGGCAGATCTGATCCAGTATCGGTATCGGTATCCGATACCAGCATAATTTAAGTATCGGATATCGGATCCAACCTGCCGATATTTCCGATACAGCTTCAAAGAGCACTTGTGTTCAATCACATTCTGTGACTACCGTCTTAACATTGTGTGAGTTAAATCCAATGAAGACACTCTTGAGACTTACAACAGGAAACTCACAAACTTTAACAGCACACAAGAGGCAGGTCTATACCACACACATGTCCTTCTCACTGATGGTGCAGCTGGAAAAACTAAAAAAAAACGCTAAGCATGATGGGAAAGAGAACACAGCCCACTCCCTTTAACCACTAAAAGAGTGGATTTTGTTGTCTTTCCCATAATGCTTAGCGTTTTTTTCAGCTGGAAAACTAAAAAACCGCTAAGCATGATGGGAAAGACAACACAGCCCACTGTTGTCTTTCCCATCATGCTTAGCGGTTTTTTAGTTTTTCCAGCTGCACCATCAGTGAGAAGGACATGTGTGTGGTATAGACCTGCCTCTTGTGTGCTGTTAAATTTTGTGAGTTTCTTGTTGTAAGGCTTAAGAGTGTCTTCATTGGTTGTATCTCACACTATGTTAAAATGAATAGTCACAGTACAAAAATGTCATTATACAGATTCACATACCTGAACAGTATCGGATCGGAAAAGTATCGGTATCGGTCAATACCCAGTTTTTAAGTATCGGGATCGGATCGGAAGTGAAAAATGTGGATCGGTGCATCCCTACTTAAAACCCGACACGTGTCCGAATTGCTTTAAACATTTCATCAGATGTGGGATAGATGTATCAATCTTATCCAAGAATAAAAGTACGTCATCCGCATAGAGAGAGATTTTATGTATTTTATCTCCAACCTCTATCCCCTTTATCTTAGTTTCAGTTCTTATAAGCTCTGCAAATGGCTCAATAGCCAGTGCAAACAAAAGAGGACTCAATGGACACCCCTGTCGGGTTCCTCGCTCAAGGAGGAAGGGATCTGAACAATGGGAGTTGACAATTATGGAAGCTTTAGGTGATCGATACAGTAATTTTACCCATTCAATGAATCCTGTCCCAATTTTAAATTTGTCCATAGTGCAAAAGAGAAAGGGCCATTCAACTCTATCAAAAGCCTTCAGTGAGTCCAGGGACATCACTAATCCTTGTATGGCATTATTACTGGCAAACTGTATAATATTCATAAGCCTCCTAATATTGTGAAAAGAATTTCTTCCTTTGATGAATCCTGTTTGATCTGGTTTTACCAAACGGGCAATCATAGGTTCAAGCCTAAGGGTCAGCACCTTCGCCAGGATCTTTGCATCCACATTAATAAGTGAGATGGGCCTGTAAGAGGCTGGGTCTTCTGGGTCTTTGTTTTTTTTTCAAAATTAGACTAATATTAGCTGAAGACATTGTTTCTGGTAACCGGTGTGTAACATTAAAGCTGTAATTAAAAGTTTTAGTTAGATGCGTAGTAAGATTATGCTTATATGCTTTAAACCATTCGGCTGAAAATCCATCAGGACCTGGTGATTTCCCGCTACGCATTAGTGCTATTGCTTCCAATATTTCTTTTTCCTGTATGGGTCCACCCATAATGTCTTGCTGCTGTTCTGTCAGTGTTGGTAGCTTGACTCTAGAAAGAAATTTATCCAGTTCCTCTTTCGTGCTATTGTTATCAGATTTGTATAAAGATTTGTAAAATGACACAAATACAGAACTAATTTTATTTTTATCAAAGTGTCTGTTACCTCTTGCATCTCTAATGCTTGCTATATTGTTATGTTGTTTTTTTTTTTTTATTTTTCCATTTATAGATGGCCTCCCTTCACACCTTATAGCCATCCTCTCACTCCAATATGTATTTTTTTTTATTTATTTATTTATTTATTTATTTATTTTTTTTATTTTTTTTAATAGAGAGAAAGAAAGAAAAGAGAAAGTGAGACTACAAAACAACAATTATCCACAAAAAGAGCACAAGGCAAACACACCAAACCTCCGTCCACAATCCTGCAAAGCACATGACAGAACACAGCAACGAAACATACAAGCATAAAGACTGATAATATTCATGACCTTGCATTAGATTTCTATATATAAACATACCCATACCTACAAATATATATACAGTATACATACATATATATTTATATTCATTTATATACCCATCTACATATATCTACATATACATCCCTGCATCCATTTGTGTGTGGTTGTGAGCATGCATAAGTGAATAAGGTTCCTCCAATAGAACATTTAGTAGCGATTGTGAAGTATCAGAGATCTGTCCCCCCAAAGCCCGAGACAGACGAAAGGGCGATCAAAGCCCAAGACCCCAGGAAGGACCCCGAGCCCAGAGTCCCCAGGACCACCCGAACAGGACGAGCCACTCGTCCACTCCCCAGATCCGACCAAGGGGAAGAACCGGACGAACCCCACCAGGGACCACACACAATGACCCCCCGGGGTCAACAGCGACAAATGCACAGGCCCCCGCCAGAGCCCGCCGCACCGACGTAGCCCCAAGGCCGGACACCGACGCTCGGGCACCGGGGACGCCCACCCCTCAGGCCCAGACCCGACAGGACCAGAGGACCCGAGCCCCGCCAGGCAGCCACCAGGCCGAGCCGACCAACGCCCAAGCGCCCAGCCCCAGATAGTGAGGGTCCCAAGCACGCCCGCAGGCAGAGGAACACCCACCGGGGGGCCACGTGGCAGGAGCGCGACACTAGGTAGCCTTAGAAGTATCAGAGAGGGGGCAGTCCAAGTCCCAGCCTGACACTTACCTCTTGCATCTCTAATGCTTGCTATATTGTTATGTTGTCTCTGGTTGAGCAGGCGTGCCAAGTATTTACTAGGTTTATTTCCATATTCATACATACGTTGTCTTTGGTAGAATAATGACCTCACAGCCTTTTCATTTATAATTGAATCCAGAGCAGCTCTAATAGTTTGTACCTTAACAAGATTTACTTTAGTAGGTTGGGATTTATGAATAGCTTCTGCCTGCTTTAGGTCCATCTCCAATCTGTTTTGTTTCATCTGTAATGTTTTCTTACGATGTGCCATATATGAAATTGTGAACCCTCTTAAATAAGCCTTTGCAGCTTCCCAGAGAAACTCTGGACTTGTGTCATTAGTATCATTTATTTCAAAAAATTGTTTTATTTCCGCTTCCATTTTCTCCTTAAAATTTTTATCATTAAGTAAATATGACGGGAAGCGCCACTTTGGTTTATCAGCTGTAGTATCAGTAATTGACAATTGCATATAAACTGGGGCATGGTCACTGATATGGATTGACCCTATAGAGCATGCAGTAACTTGTCCCATAATCTGAGGAGGTATAAAGAAAAAATCTATTCTTGAATAGGAATTGTGTGGGTTAGAATAGAAAGTAAAATCCCTATCTAGTGGATTCAGGGTTCTCCATACATCTGTCAGTGATGTATCATTTAACATTTTCATCAGTGGCGTCCCTGTACTAGATTTTCTCTGTGCTGTTACTGTGGACCTGTCCTTCTTTTCATTTAAACAACAATTGAAATCACCGCCCAGCACCGTTAGAGGGCTCTTATATTCCTCCAGTTCAGCCGCTATCTCTGTCCAGAATGATGGGGGCGGTGGGTTAGGAGCATAGATATTCATCATTGTAATAGATGTACCCCAGAGTTTGTTCTGTTTTCTATTTACTGTAGTCACATTAGGTGTTGATAAATTATCTGTTTTAAAGGGATAGCCCACATCTTCTGACAAGGGTTTTAGCTAGAAAGTTTATAAAAGTAATATCTTACCTGTTGCAGATGAACAGGATAATAGCTTATCTGTTTGTAGATGAACAGGTAATATCCTACCTGTTACAGATGAGCATGCAATATCTTACCCATTGCAGTTTAATTCTGACAGGACTGATGAGCTGAAGGCTAGTCTGAACTGATGAAGAGAGTTTTTCTTTAAAATCCACACAAGTGAGACATTTGTCCTCATGTCTCCTCAGGACATTTCCTCTGGCCCTGGACATCGGAGCAGGGAAAAGTCACATCGCTGAGCACTTAAACAAGGTGAACTTTGATTTAAATACTAAACAGATGAAGAAACAGCCAAAGAGAATCCGCTAAAGAGAAAGGGATGAAGAGAAACAGCCAAAGATAAACAATTAAAGTGAAATAGATGAAGATAAACAGCTAAAGCGAATCAGATGAAGATAAACAGCTAAAGAGAATCAACTAAAGTGAAACAGATGAAGAGAAACAGCTAAAGAGAATCAGCTAAAGAGAAAGGGATGAAGAGAAACAGCCAAAGATAAACAATTAAAGTGAAACAGATGAAGATAAACAGCTAAAGAGAATCAGATGAAGATAAACAGCTAAAGAGAATCAACTAAAGTGAAACAGATGAAGAGAAACAGCTAAAGAGAATCAGTTAAAGAGAAAGGGATGAAGAGAAACGGCTAAAGAGAAACTGATGAAGATAAACAGCTAAAGAGAAATATAAAACAAACTTTCTATGGTGAAATTAAACCATTTTAACAGTTCTTCTTTGTTTTGTTTTGGTCAGAATAACGAGTTTGTTTCTGGTGTAAAACAACGACCTGCAGAGAAAAATGTTTGTTTACAAAAAAACAACAACAGGTAGATAAAAACAGCAACAACAAGTCGCCAGCTTTCCTTAAGTGAAAACAGTCAGAAAATAGTCCCAAAAAGAAACTAAAATATAATAAAAAAGGAAAAACAGATGAAGAGAAACAGCTAAAGAGAAACAGATGAAGAGAAACAGCTAAAGAGAATCAGTTTAAGATAAACAGCCAAAGAGAAGCTAAAGTAAAGCAGCTCCTTTGTGATGTAATGAACTCTGTTGAAAATAATTTTCATGATTTTCTGATAAGTTTTAATTTAAAGTTTAAAAATTCAGATTTACGGTAGTTCATCTGATGAGAAACAAACGAAGCTGAATTTCTGTTTTAGATCAAATCGATGTGAAGTTTTTTTTTCCTGTTTTAGTTTAAGGAGAAACTGGTGAGGATAACTCCTGGTGCCGGTGAGAAACGGATCAGGCTTGGGTTCTGGATCAGGGATGGTGTGGACCCCGTCAGGACCTGATTCTGGTTCTGGGCCCAGCAGTAACTTTGTCTCTGTAACTGCTCTGTTCCAGGATGTGGTGCAGCGTCTGGTTCTGACAGAAACCTCCCTGCAGACTCTGGTGAGTTCTGACCCACAGAACCTTTTACTGTGAGAACTGATGGAGACCAGAACCAGAACTGTCCTGTTCTCTGATATTCAGAAACTCAACAGGCCGACTGAGGTCCAGACTCAGAGGGTTCTGGCCGATGAAGAGTTCCTGCCGTTTAAGGAGAACACCTTTGACCTGGTTCTGAGCAGCCTGAGGTGAGTCCAGAGTTCTACTGGACCTGCTGTAACCTTCGGTTCTGTTGGGTCTCTGACACATCATCAGAGGTTGAAGTAGACTGGAGAGATGCTCAGAACATTACTGACAGCCCTGAAGGTTCTGCAGTGTGTGACGCAGCGACCCGTTTGGGTCATAAAGTCAGAAGTTCTGTGAGTCAACCAGTAAAACCAGAGTCATGTGACCCGGGTTTAAATCTGGAAACAAGTTCAGAAACGATCGTTCAGCTTGAGCAGAAATCAGCTTCAAACTAGAACTTCAATCTTCAAACTCATTAAAAAAAAAAAAGTTTGTACTTTTAATGTTCTGGTTCAGTTCTATCAGAACTTTGATTTAAATACTAAACAGATGAAGAAACAGCCGAAGAGAATCAGCTAAAGAGAAACCGATGAAGATAAACAGCTAAAGAGAATCAATTAAAGTGAAACAGATGAAGAGAAACGGCTAAAGAGAAACAGCTAAAGAGAAACGTCAAAAAAGGCGTTCAATACAAGATCAACTGGACTTTATTTGTTGCAGAAAATGTTTCACCCTTTATCCAAAGGGCTTTTTCAATTCAGAATGGCAGCTGTGAGACAGAGAAGTTAAAACTTCTCTGTCTCACAGCTGCCATTCTGAATTGAAAAAGCCCTTTGGATAAAGGGTGAAACATTTTCTGCAACAAATAAAGTCCAGTTGATCTTGTATTGAACGCCTTTTTTGATTTTATCATGTCCTGGATGACTGAGAATCTTCACCAGCCTAAAGAGAAACAGTTAAAGAGAATCAGCTAAAGAGAAAGGGATGAAGAGAAACAGCTAAAGGAGAATCAGCTAAAGAGAAAGGGATGAAGAGAAACAGCTAAAGATAAACAGATGAAGATAAACAGCTAAAGAGAATCAATTAAAGTGAAACAGATGAAGAGAAACGGCTAAAGAGAAACAGCTAAAGAGAAACAGTTAAAGAGAATCAGCTAAAGAGAAAGGGATGAAGAGAAACAGCTAAAGATAAACAGATGAAGATGAACAGCTAAAGAGAATCAACTAAAGTGAAACAGATGAAGAGAGTTCTGTGAGTCAACCAGTAAAACCAGTGTAATGTGGCCCGAGTTTAAATCTGGAAACAAGTTCAGAAACGATCGTTCAGCTTGAGCAGAAATCATCTTCAAACTCGGGTCATTCATTTTTATTTATTTATTTTTTACTTTCGGCTCTTGGCGAAGCAGGTCGCTTCTCTTTCTGCTCCTCTCCTAAAGTTTTCCTCCTCCCTGCTTTTGCATTTTTGTCTCGTCTGCAACTCTTCAGCGCTCACTCGAAGCAATTTGGAAATGGATTTAATTGCGTGGGCTGTCTCCTCTATCGATAAATTTTTTTCCACGAAGCGCTCCGGACCAGGAGAACCGGCGTGCCCCCTCGACACGCATGCGGTGGGCTACATTATGGACTCGTGGGGCGAGTGGAAGTTAATGTGTCTGACCGTTCTTTCAGTCGAGGACGTGGAAGATCTGTGGATAATTGGAATTATGGTAGCAGGTGCTCTGCTTTTTGGCTTAGGCGGAGGGTTCTGCTACTGGAAGCTGAGGAAGACTACCGCGGCGATCAACGCGCTGGCGAAACTTCCTGCTCAACAAGATTCTTTGATCCGGGCTGTGACCTCAATGAACCAGCTGTTGTTCGAGCTGAATCGCACGGTGGGAACAGTGGTGGACAGCCGCGGACCTGCAGTGCGGTTTGGGACTCGTTTACAGCCGACCGGGCTACATCAGGGGGCAGACGGGGACCTGTAGCTCGGATTGAATGAAACCTCACATGATTCGGCGATTTGGACCCAGACGGCACCTGGACTCAAGGCTGCAGTCGGAGTACACTGTAGCCTGCCCTGAAAAATAAATAATGCAACTAATCTAATCGGGACACAAGCAACCTTGAAAAAAGGCTGACTGCAAACCTCTCCTGGAGTCTGAAGCTGTTGGAAAACTGTCGCCCCCCCCTCCCCCCAGAGGTCTCTGTGTGCATTCAGATGGAGCCGAGCTGAGGCCATCTGCAGACTGTGCTTATCTGAAATGATTACTCACGGACTATCTCCCTGCTTGCCATCAAATGCAACATGTCTTTGTCTTTATCCGTGCTGAGCTGGTAGAGTTTTTTTGACTTTATCATAGAATGTCCTAAGACAAAATGTGATAGATTCTTTTTTGAATACCAATGATTATCCCACTGTACGTTCCTTTTTTTCCATATCTGATTGTCTGGTGGCGCAATTTAATTATTGCTGTGGCTTTCCGTGCGTACGTCCCTCTTAGGATGGTGCACGCGCCAATAGCACTGTATTGTACCTTGGTGCAAATATGCCAATAAAGATATATTCTATTCTATTCTTCTATTCTATTTTTAAAAAAAGTTTGTACTTTTAATGTTCTGGTTCTGTTCTGGTTCTGTTCTGGTTCTGGTTCTGTTCCGTCAGTCTGCACTGGACCAACGACCTTCCTGGAGCTCTCAAACAGGTGACCTCCACCTTCTGTCTCATCAGTCAGTGGTTTTTGTTCAGAAGGTTTGACCCACTGCCTGGTTCTGTCAGGTCCAGAAGGTTCTGAAGCCGGACGGGGTGTTCATCGGGGCGATGCTGGGCGGGGACACGCTCTACGAGCTGCGCTGCTCCCTGCAGCTGGCCGAGACGGAGCGGGAGGGGGGGTTCTCCCCCCACGTGTCCCCCTTCACCGCCATCACGGACCTGGGGAACCTGCTGGGCCAGGCGGGCTTCACCATGCTGACTGTGGTGAGACGGGTTCTGGTTCTGGTTCTGTCAATCAGCTGTCCTTCACACATCAACTCATTATTTATTCTTGTTTTAATTTGAACATTTATACTTTTTAAAGACCGTGTAAAGTGAAATTAAATGTGTGTTTTTATTTTGTCACACGGCATAAATATGTGTTATTAATCACCCATATAAAGCTGACTGATTAAAAACATTGATTTCCTTATAAAATTAAGTCTCAAAAATCATGAAAAAACATGATTTTGCCTTGGTCTAGAACGCTGGGGGCGTGTCAGCGCGTGGGCGTGGTTTCAGCGCAGCTCCGCTCCTGTCCAGACCCCTGAGCTGACTGTTCTGTGGAGAGGCAGCAAGGAGCAACCTGCTCTGTTTTTATCTGACTTATGGCCGGTCACCTCGCATGCGGGGGTCTGTGTTGGTGATTAGTAATCACTTGATAAGTTATCTCATCTGTCAGCGGAGTCACGGCCAGGATTGAGTCACGGCTCTCTCTATCACACACACACACGCGCGCGGAGAGAAAAAAGACAGGGCTGCGCAGCGGTTTTCTGTGTTTATATGTTCATGAAAAGTAAAAAAAAAATATTAAAGCTGGGGTATGTAAGATTGTAATGTAGTCTGTAACTTTTCAAACAATATATATTTTAACATATTTCTTCACTCTGTCACTAGATTGATGTTAGAGAGGTAATCTCTGAAAAAACTAAAAAAAAATATTGTCCCCTTGCTTCTCCAGGTGGTAAATAAGCATTTCTAAAAAGAAAAAGTGACCCGCCATTTTCCAGCCAATAAAAACAAAGTTTGTAACCAGCCAATAAAAACCGAGCTTGAATTTGAATCAGCCAATAAAAACAGAGCTTGAATTCAAATTTCAACAGACCACAAGGGGGCAGAGCCATATATGGCTCTGAGGGGGAGGGATCAGAATGCTTTGCTTGTTGAAATTTTTTCTAAGTGCTGCTGTTCTACAGAAACTGCAGACTGAACCTTTAAAAACAGGGAGCGCTGCTCCTTTATACCACACAGCAGACCTGCACACCAGGAAATATTTATAACCTGTGCAGCCTCGTTGGACATGACTTTAGTTCACTCGTGACAAGTTCATGAGGAGGAGGAAGCGAATGGTGACCGCTTCAAGTGATCACTTGACTTTTGGCAAAAAAAAAAAAAAAAGAAATGTCACAATGGAGCGGCTGCAGTCCATGCGAGTACTCGAGGGAGACGGTCGGTAGCGAGTGAACGGCCGCTCCACCCATGCGAAGAACAATTTATATGACTGGAGCAGCAGGGGGTAGGGCTATACTAATGAGGACCGCGTGACGAAACGCGGTCCCGTTTAAAACACGCCTAAAAAATCCTGAAACACACATGTCTTTATACACAGTTTCATCTATAACTCAAAAATTAATTGAGCTACAATTTTGAGACTTTTTACTCATTTACAACATTACAATTATCACATTTATAATGTTTATTTAAGAAAATGTTGAAATTCACTTTACACGGTCTTTAAATGTTTTTATTATGTCAATTTTCTACAAACTGCTTTGGTTTTTGATAGAATCTGTCTGAGCCACGTGTCCCCTGTCCAAATGTCCTCTGTCCTAATATTCTCTGTTCTAATGTCCTCTGTCCTAATGTCCCCTGTCCTAATGTGCTCTGTCCTAATATTCTCTGTACTAATGCCCCCTGTCCTAATGTCCTTAGTCCTAATGTCCTCAGTCATAATGTCCCCTGTCCTCATGCCCTCTGTCCTAATGTCTCCTGTCCCAATATCCTCTGTCCTAATATTCTCTGTTCTAATGTCCTCTGTCCTAATGTCCCCTGTCCTAATGTCCCCTGTCCTAATGTCCCCTGTCCTAATATTCTCTATTCTAATGCTCTCTGTCCTAATGTCCTCTGTCCTAATATTCTCTGTCCTAATGCCCTCTGTCCTAATGTCCCCTGTCCTAATGCCCTCTGTCCTAATGTCCTTTAGTCCTAATATTCTCTGTCCTAATGCCCTCTGTCCTAATGTCCTCTGTCCTAATATTCTCTGTCCTAATGCCCTCTGTCCTAATGTCCCCTGTCCTAATATTCTCTGTTCTAATATTCTCTGTCCTAATATTCTCTGTCCTAATGCCCTCTGTCCTAATGTCCTCTGTCCTAATGTCCTCTGTCCTAATTTTCTCTGTCCTAATGTCCTCTGTCCTAATGCCCTCTGTCCTAATGTCCTTTAGTCCTAATATTCTCTGTCCTAATGCCCTCTGTCCTAATGTCCTCTGTCCTAATATTCTCTGTCCTAATGCCCTCTGTCCTAATGTCCCCTGTCCTAATATTCTCTGTTCTAATATTCTCTGTCCTAATATTCTCTGTCCTAATGCCCTCTGTCCTAATGTCCTCTGTCCTAATTTTCTCTGTCCTAATATTCTCTGTCCTAATGCCCTCTGTCCTAATGTCCCCTGTCCTAATATTCTCTGTTCTAATATTCTCTGTACTAATATTCTCTGTTCTAATGCCCTCTGTCCTAATGCCCTCTGTCCTAATATTCTCTGTTCTAATGTCCTCTGTCCTAATGTCCCCTGTCCTAATGTCCCCTGTCCTAATGTCCCCTGTCCTAATATTCTCTGTCCTAATATTCTCTGTCCTAATATTCTCTGTTCTAATATTCTCTGTTCTAATATTCTCTGTCCTAATATTCTCTGTCCTAATATTCTCTGTTCTAATATTCTCTGTCCTAATACAGTATTCTCTGTCCTAATATTCTCTGTCCTAATATTCTCTGTCCTAATATTCTCTGTCCTAATATTCTCTGTTCTAATATTCTCTGTCCTAATATTCTCTGTCCTAATGTCCCCTGTCCTAATATTCTCTGTCCTAATATTCTCTGTTCTAATATTCTCTGTCCTAATATTCTCTGTTCTAATGTCCTCTGTCCTAATGTCCCCTGTCCTAATGTCCCCTGTCCTAATGTCCCCTGTCCTAATATTCTCTGTCCTAATGTCCTCTGTCCTAATATTCTCTGTACTAATGCCCCCTGTCCTAATGTCCTTTAGTCCTAATGTCCTCAGTCATAATGTCCCCTGTCCTCATGCCCTCTGTCCTAATGTCTCCTGTCCCAATATCCTCTGTCCTAATATTCTCTGTCCTAATGTCCTCTGTCCTAATGTCCCCTGTCCTAATATTCTCTGTTCTAATGTCCTCTGTCCTAATGTTCTCTGTCCCAATGTTCTCTGTCCTAATGCCCCCTGTCCTAATGTCCTTAGTCCTAATGTCCTCTGTCCTAATGCCCTCTGTCCTAATGTTCTCAGCCCTAATGCCCCCTGTCCTAATGTCTTCTGTCCTAATTCCCCTGTCCTAATGTCCTCTGTCCTAATGTCCCCTGTCCTAATATTCTCTATTCTAATGTCCCCTGTCCTCATGCCCTCTGTCCTAATGTTCTCAGTCCTAATGCCCCCTGTCCTAATATTCTCTGTCCTAATGTCCTCTGTCCTAATGTCCCCTGTCCTAATATTCTCTATTCTAATGTCCTCTGTCCTAATGTCCCCTGTCCTCATGCCCTCTGTCCTAATGTTCTCAGTCCTAATGCCCCCTAATGTCCTCTGTCCTAATGTCCCCTTTCCTCATGCCCTCTGTCCTAATGTTCTCAGTCCTAATGCTCTCTGTCCTAATGTCCCCTGTCCTTATATTCTCTGTTCTCATGCCCTCTGTCCTAATGTTCTCAGTCCTAATGCTCTCTGTCCTAATGTCCCCTGTCCTAATATTCTCTGTTCTAATGTCCTCTGTCCTCATGCCCTCTGTCCTAATATTCTCTGTCCTAATGTTCTCTGTCCTAATGTCCCCTGTCCTAATATTCTCTGTTCTAATGTCCTCTGTCCTAATGTCCCCTGTCCTCATGCCCTCTGTCCTAATTTCCCCTGTCCCAATATCCTCTGTCCTAAAATTCTCAGTCCTAATGTCCCCTGCCCTAATGTCCTCTGTCTTAATGTTCTCGGTCGTAATGCCCCCTGTCCTAATATTCTCTGTTCTAATGTTCTCTGTCCTAATGCCCCCTGTCCTAATATTCTCTGTCCTAATGTTCTCTGTCCTAATGTCCCCTGTCCTAATTTTCTCTGTTCTAATGTCCTCTGTCCTCATGCCCTCTGTCCTAATTTCCCCTGTCCCAATATCCTCTGTCCTAAAATTCTCAGTCCTAATGTCCCCTGCCCTAATGTCCTCTGTCTTAATGTTCTCGGTCGTAATGCCCCCTGTCCTAATATTCTCTGTTCTAATGTTCTCTGTCCTAATGTCCCCTGTCCTAATTTTCTCTGTTCTAATGTCCTCTGTCCTCATGCCCTCTGTCCTAATTTCCCCTGTCCCAATATCCTCTGTCCTAAAATTCTCAGTCCTAATGTCCCCTGCCCTAATGTCCTCTGTCCTAATGTCCTCTGCCCTAATGTCCCCGGTCCTCTGTGTCTTTCAGGACACGCATACGGTTCAGGTCCATTATCCAGGGGTCATGGAAGTCTTGATGGACCTCCAAGGTACGACCTGCTCTCTGAACACGTTCAGTTTCTGCTGAAAGTCTGTTAAAATAAAACAGAACCTCCGATGTCCAACGTCTCTACCCGAGATGTCTCGGCCTACAACACTGAGACGAATCAGTGGACATGATGAAGACGAGGGGATGAAGAGCTGCTTTTGGAGATGAAGACTCAGAAAATGTTTGGATGAGTCCAAAGTTTCACAAAACGTTCAAACTGAAGAATTCTCTGAGCCGAACTCACAGGCAGATCCCTCTCCCTCCCCTCCCTGCTGAGGGTCTGAACCACGTGACATGTTCTGGTCATGAAGCTGAAAACATCTGCTCATGAGAACCAGACCAACAAAGACCCAGCTGACCCTCAGGAGGGATGACAGGGAGAGTGATGTGCACGTGAGTTCAGAGCAGCTGTAACGTGTGTCTGCAGGGATGGGAGAGAGTAACTGTGCCTGGAACAGGAAGTCACTGCTGCACAGAGACTCCATCTTAGCTGCTGCCGCTGTTTGTAAAGGTGAGGAGTCTTTGTTACCATGACAACCGTGATGCCTCTGCAGTTAGTCTGTTCCAGAGGCATATAAAGTGAGAGTTCCGACACTTCCATAGAGTTCCATTGTAAGAATGGAATGCGGAAGTCACGTGGGTCATGGAGGGGGCGATTTGTTCCATGGCTCTGGTTACAGTCTGACGCTGCCTGCAGTAGCGCTCCGTCGCCACCAGAGGGCGCAGCTCCACAAGGTTTCCATAGCCGTAGTTTGGAACGATTGACCGCCTGTCGGCGAGTTCAAAGAGTGTCGGAACTCTCACTTTATATGGCTCTGGTCTGTTCCACCTGATGGGGACGTTTTCATCCTCAAACTAACTTCCTGATTACCTGAGAGACGCCACACCTGTTCCCTCTTCCACAGCAGGAAGTGGAACGTTCCACACCCTGACGAGCACCATGGACCTCAGGTCCACAGCAGGAGTCTCACATGTAGAGGACTTCAGGTCCTCAGCAGGAGGCTCACCTGTGGATGACTTCAGGTCCACTGCAGGAGGCTCACCTGTAGAGGACTTCAGGTCCTCAGCAGGAGGCTCACCTGTAGAGGACTTCAGGTCCACAGCAGGAGGCTCACCTGTGGATGACTTCAGGTCCTCAGCAGGAGGCTCACCTGTAGAGGACTTCAGGTCCTCAGCAGGAGGCTCACCTGTAGAGGACTTCAGGTCCACAGCAGGAGGCTCACCTGTAGAGGACTTCAGGTCCTCGGCAGGAGACTCACCTGTAGAGGACTTCAGGTCCTCAGCAGGAGGCTCACCTGTAGAGGACTTCAGGTCCTCAGCAGGAGGCTCACCTGTAGAGGACTTCAGGTCCTCAGCAGGAGGCTCACCTGTAGAGGACTTCAGGTCCACAGCAGGAGGCTCACCTGTGGATGACTTCAGGTCCTCAGCAGGAGGCTCACCTGTAGAGGACTTCAGGTCCTCAGCAGGAGGCTCACCTGTAGAGGACTTCAGGTCCACAGCAGGAGGCTCACCTGTAGAGGACTTCAGGTCCTCAGCAGGAGACTCACCTGTAGAGGACTTCAGGTCCTCAGCAGGAGGCTCACCTGTAGAGGACTTCAGGTCCTCAGCAGGAGACTCACCTGTAGAGGACTTCAGGTCCTCAGCAGGAGGCTCACCTGTAGAGGACTTCAGGTCCACAGCAGGAGACTCACCTGTAGAGGACTTCAGGTCCACAGCAGGAGGCTCACCTGTGGATGACTTCAGGTCCACAGCAGGAGGCTCACATGTAGATGTGCATTTAGAACAACCTCAGTCAGAATCTGCTGCAGGTTGGTTCTGGTAGAACTGGACCCAGCAGAACTCTGATGTGAACTCTTTGTTTCAGAGATGTTCGGCAGCGATGACGGCACGGTTCCCGCCAGTTTCCAGATCTTCTTCATGATTGGCTGGAAGCCTCATGAGTCTCAGGTGAGGACTTCCTGAGAGGTGAGCGGTAGTACCGTGCTGGGCGATATGGAAAAAATCATATATCACGATATGGACTTTTTAATATCGCAATAACGATATATATCACGATATACCACAATTAATTTAGTATTTGGTTTGTGTTGTGGTTTGGTTGTGTTGGCGTCGGGCGAGGGAACGGCGTTGTGACAAAGTTAGCAGATTACCGTTTTCTGCTCCGTGTCAGACTTCTTGAATCCAAAATGTACCCAAATAACAGACGTTCCCCCTCTTTTTGGTAAAAGTTCTTCTTCTTGGGCTGCCTGTGCAGCTGTTTCTCCTTGTTGTGACACCGGCTTCATGCCCCTGCGTCTCCATCGCTCTCGAGTTTAACAACGTAAAGCATGTGTCGCAAACCCGCGCGTGCGTCAAACATAAAGCAGCGCCGTCATGTCGCAAAACCACAATACTGTATGTAGCTTCTTTGCGAAAGTTTTTTTTTTCTTCTTATTTATCACATATATAAACTGAGTTTAAGCAAAGTGACAACACCAATACATTTTATCGTAACCTACTTTATTTATTTGCATGAATAATTAATAAAATTACTCTGATGCATGCTCCATAATCCAGGTAGAAAAATCCAAAAAAGCTAAGTCTGGTCCTCTGGACATTCAAAAAACAAAACAAAGCAAAAAAACTGTAGAAACGTTTCGTCTTTCATCCGAAAGACTTCCTCAGTCTGAGAAGCTGTGTTCAGCTCAGTCTTATAAATAGCACCCTCTCACAGTGGATCAACCATTTGGCTCAACCAGTCATCAGCCAACTGGTTCTGCTTCTTACACAAACATGACAGAATGTCCATCAGAACTTGTTCGGGTCCATCTTCACAAAAACTGAAGAACTGATTCAAAGTGTTTGTTTTTAGGCGAAACCCTTGAAGCGCGGATCAGCAACAGTGTCGTTTGGAGATCTGTCCAGGATCAACCAGCTGAGCGGCTCGGATAAACCCTGACCCTGCCACCGAGTCAGGAGCCTGGATCCTGGGTTTGGGGGCTTCAGAACCAGTTCTGGGTTCTGAAATGATACCGAGGATCCGGCCCGAGGTGACAACGTTACAGGATGTTCATCTTTATGACTTCCTGTTTTAAAACTAAAACACCTGCAGTCAGAGTGAATGAGAGTTCCTGAACGTCTGAAACCTGAGAGTTCTGTCTGTTCTATGACAGAGGAGAAAAAAACTGTTATTTTATGTAAATGTTGTTTTAAAAATGTTGTTTTGGAAAATAAATTGTCAAAACAAATATCTGGAATCAGAAAATGTTCCTCTCTGGTTTTTATTAGAAACATTTGTTGAGGCCATAAACAACAGGAAAATGTTTCCTCATAGTTCCACTTCCTGTCATCTGGACCATCACTTCCTGTCACCTGGACCATTATATCTGTTGAGTCAGACAGATGTTTTGAACTAATTTTGGCCAAAAATAAAATAAAAATCAAACATCTCGTTTAAAATTAGATCTGTCAGGTTTCATCTGCAGCTTCATGTCTTCATAGCAAAGCACGGTGGTGGCAGAATCATACTGAAAGGGAGGCCGGTCACAAAAATGACGCAAATCCGCAAAAACATTAAATTCCAGGATTTGAGAGAGAAAAAATGTATAAAAAAAAAAACGTAAACAAAGAACGCAACTGATTTCACCAAAAACTGCGAGTCACATTTGGATATAAACCAGTTTATATATATATATACT
>JBBPBX010039929.1:0-12697 GCA_038048925.1 Garcialebias charrua | reverse complement strand
AGTCAGAGAGTCTTTATTGTCATTTGCACCGCATGTGGTACATGTGATTAACCTATCAACTCATTTCAGCAGCAGCTCCTGATCTTTTCTTGTGTTCATTTTTTTTTTACGTGCTGGAATATGTTTGTTCTTCTGGGTTTGAAAACAAGTCACCACTTTTTGGAACGTATAAATAAAATAAACTGAGTTTATTTCAAAATGTGAATGTTTGATGAGCAATTCATCCTGAGTTTGAGGGCAACTGTCCTGAAACATATTACAGATCATATTACAATTATTATTTTTTTTTTTACATATACAATTTTCTTTCATTTATTTTTTCTATTTATATGCATTCTTTATGATTGTCTACTGTTGTTATCATTCTTTGTTAAAAAAAAAACAAGTCTCTAAATGAGTCTGCGAGACTCATTGAAACTAACTTGTATAAATACTGTAGATTGAATTGACTAGAGCAAGGGTCTGCAACCTTTACAATCAAAAGAGCCGTTTCTGCCCCGTTGTTCACTAAATTAAATGTGTCCGGAGCCACAATACCTGCTACAACTGGGATTCTCAACTGGTGGCCCACGCACGGACCACTTTAAGTTTGTTGGAGGGCATTTTTCTGGACAGTAGGATTGATTTTATAAAACTAAAAATAGCTAATGATTTTTTAGCATTTATTGACATTTTTACATTCAAAATATGTATTTTGACTATGACTATATTTATTTGTTTTGTTTATATTTAGACAAAATTAGTTCAAAACATGTCTGACTCAACAGATATAATGGTCCTGATGACTATGAATATTTGTTTTGGTCAAAGCTTGAAAGATAAAATAAAATATTAGATTCTTATAAAGAAGGAAAAAAATATATAGTTTTACCCAGTTTCTAAAAACTAAAATGATAAACTATGCATTCTTATGTGAAATTTTTAATTGTAGAAAAATTATGTATCCTATGAAATAAAGCGTAACGTGAAAGCGAGTATGTTTTACACCTTGTAATGGTTCTAGTATTCATATATTTGCTAAATAAATTACAGGAAAATTGCTAAAAATTAGCCCTTTTAGTTGTTAACAACCAATAAAATTAAGTTTTATTTGTTTCGGCCAAAGCTTGAAAGAACCGCAGCAGGGACCAAAGAGCTGCATGTCATGTGGCTCCAGCGCCACATGCAGCTCTGACCCCTAGAGCTTCGTTTGAAGTAATCACGTGACTGCGTTGCCATGGCAGCGCGTCGTGCTGCTCTTCAGACTGAGAGGAAAAAGAAACGGATAAAAACAAAAGGTTGATCGTGTTTTTTTTATTTTATCACATCCGCTTCAGTAAAGCTGCTCGGTGTGAAACGATGGTGAGTAAAAGCTTCCGGTTAAATAAAACGTTTTATTTTTAACCGGTCATGTTTAAGCGCATGTTAGCCTAGCATTAGCTAGGAGAGCTAACAGGAACCAGCTTCCGGTTCTGACGGGCCTGCAACTTCTTCTTCTTCAGCCAAAAAAGACGAAACAGAAGAAAGACGGGAAAGATAAGCTCTCAGTGGCGATGGGCAGCTTCTCCACAGAGGAACTGTCAAAGGAACAGGTCAGAGCTATCGTTAACAGGGTTAACAGTTAATTACTGGGTTAACAGTCCGGTTCGGATCTGTTTGGACCTGAAGCATTACTCATCAGACCAAGCATGATCTGAATTAAATAAATTGGGTCGGTGACGCCGGGGATCGAACCTGTAATTTTAGAATAGTTTGTTGTTCTGTGAACAGCGCCACCTGCTGGACACCTGCAAGCATTCACCTGAACAAACAAACGAATTCAAACGTGAATTTAAAGAGTAACTCAACTCAAAATTAACTTTTTTTAGCTGATAAATTCCCTAGAATGTGTTTAAAGGGTTTTATAGCACTATGTCTGTGTTAATTTGCATGCATTTGTGCGTATTTGTTTAAATCGGCAATATTTGGTCTAAAAACGTGTTTACGGTAGTCCTATGGGTTGAACTGGTGAATTACACCTTAATTTTCTTATTTGTCCAAACGCTCATGTGTGACGTGTCTGCTCATGTGTGACGTCACAAAGGTGGTTCAAGCAGAGCCAATCCCCTGCAGAGATGAGATGGTCCGCGCTGCAGTTCATACCTTATATGGAAGTGGTACATTGCACTCCGGAAAAGTACTGCAAAGACGCATATTATAGTTTTCGGAATGGCAATAGTTACAGGATTTGTATATTTTAACTTATTTATGTTAGGAATACTTTTCACTACACTATTTGGTTCCATTTGTTTTCTTATATTGCGATGGACGAGTAATGCATATACAGTATACAATGATAGGGCAATGGTGTAGGTCTGGGTTTGGCATCTGACAGACCCAGGTTCGAACCCCTGTCACGGAATACCTTGTGGTATTATCTTTTTTTGTTTTTAGGCCTTTTGTTTTGGATAGATCGGGTGGGAATAGATAAATACATCTACATATTTATTCTTTGGTTTTGCTTGCTGTAAGTTGTTTGCTGGAGTTTTAGTTTGTTTTAGTTTGTTGAGAGAGGGGGCGTGAACGCAGCTCAACCACCCACCTCCTCCCCTCCATGTCTCTCGACACTCCCATTTTCATGAGGGATTTTGAATCAGGTCTGGGGGCGGAGTTACCATTTCACAGTGAGTTGAGGACCTCTTTAAAGATGATAAAATGTCACCCAGTCCTAAAGTCCTCATAGAGACCAGAACCTATTAGAAGCGTCAGAACAAATGAACCGGTTCTCATGGAACCGTGTCTCCTCCATGCAGCTGGAGGAGCACATCATTCTCCTCCGGGAGGAGCTGGACCGGGAGCGTGAGGAGAGGAGCTTCTTCCAGCTGGAGAGGGACCAGATCCGGGCCTCCTGGGAGATCCACAAGAGGGACGTGGAGGCGCTTGAGTCCGTGCTGAGGAACCGGGTCAGAGAGAAGGACGAGGCCGAGGAGCGCCACCGAGCGGAGATCACTGTGAGCTGCAGATTCTGACCCGACCCAAACCCACAAACACACCAGTACCATTACTAACATACTGTCAATATAACACTTCACCCTGACCCGTCTCTGAGGTTCCTAGAGTACTGGTACCTGGTTTTGTTCAGACCTGCTGTTTGGTTCCAGATCTACAAGCAGAAGCTGAAGCGTGTCCTGTCCGAGCAGCACAACACCGTCAGCGAGATGAAGATGGACACCGTCTCCTTCGTCTCCGTGGTCCAGGACCAGAACACGTCGGAGCTCGGGCTGCGCAGAGACGTCCAGAACCTGCAGGTGGACCGCAGGGAGAAGAAGTTCAACGAGGACTGCTCCGTAGCAGAGCTGAAGCTGGTGAGATGATGTTCTCGATGTTGAAGGCTGGGTTCTTCCTCTGAGTGACCTCCTCCTCCTTCTCCTCCTCAGAGACACCAGGTGGAGCTGATGGAGCTCAACAACATGCACGACCGCAGGCTGAGAGGTCGGTTCTTCGTCTGGTTCTCCTCCTCCCAACTTCTTGTACTTCTCAACCCGTTGATCTCCTCCCCGTGTTCTCCTGGCGTCTCCTCCACAGAGACGGAGGTGAAGTACCACCAAAGGATGGAGGCTCTGGTCCAGGCGGCGGAGAGGAAGAGGTCGTCTGAGGTCAGCAGGCTGGAGGAGCAGATGAGGAGTCGTGTGACGTCTGTGGTGGCGAACCAGGACCGCGCACTGAGAGAAACTGAAGAGTTCTTCAGTGAAGTTCCCAGGGAACTGCTGAACAAGCAGCAGAGACTGGAGGTGAGTGCAGCAAACACCGACTCCTCGAACCTCCAGAACCGAGGAGAGCAAAGCTCTGATCCACATTTTTATTTTATTTATTTATTTTATTTAAACTTTTTATTCATTTTACAATAACGAAATACAACAATTGACATATATGAATAAAAAAATATATAAAATATAAAATGAAAGGTAGCAGATGAAGAAAGTATCTTATGAAATCTGCTCCTTATTTATGTAATTCAAACAAATTGTTCTATAATAACAAAACAAGTAAATAACTCATTCAACCTTCAATTATATACATTACTGAAAAATACATTAATTTATATTTGTTTAATTAACAATTCAACTTTAACCAGTTTCTTAAAGACAGGGATTGATTTGGCTTCTTTTATTTCTGTCATTAAGTTATTCCACAATCCTACTCCCTGAATTACGGTAGTTCTTCCCTTTAAACTAGTTCTAAATTGCAAATTTATACAAATACATATTTTCCTTGAGATTGTAGCAGCCTGATCTTTTCACAAAATACATTTGGATATTTGACGGTAGTGTATTATTATGAGCTCTATACACAAGTAACAAAATGTTATAATCCACCAAATCATAGAATTTCAGTAATTTCATCTGATAAAATAATTGACTTGATGGGTGACGGTAATGCTTTCTTGTTATAATTCTTACAAATTTTTCTGCAAAATAAAAATAGACATTGGCCCTCATTCATGAACCGTTCGTACGCACAGATTTGTGCTTAAACTGTGCTTACGAGTGATTTAGGAGCATATGTGGCATTCAACAATGTTCACGTATCCTACGATTTTTTTCAGATACGAACAAAATCTACGTGTGGTCCGGACCTGTCGTATATTTTACGAGCGGTCCGTCTGCTGTCATCCAGACAGCATTACTCCACAAATAACTTCATATTTCGTTATTTAGGAAATGTTTAGAGTTTAAAAAAGTCACGCACCACAATTGTTTTTGACAATAGGTTCTGTTTGAAGTCGAATTATAATTTTAAATGTAATAATGACTAACGGATTAAAGTATTTAAATGAAAATCAATTTGTTATCAATGCCGTTTTCTAACACTACAATATTAATATGAAGATCTCAAACTGAAATCAACTTAAACCATGAATTAATTTAAGTTTAATTTGCCGCGGTATCGCAGACTTCGGTAAGCCAGACTTTACACAGACTTCCTCCAGCTGCTGTCATAGCTCTGATGTGGCTCAGTCAGTAGAGCACTGCGTCGCAGTTCCGAAGGTCATGGGATCGCCTCCCGTGGGAGGACAACGTTTTTTTTTTTTTTTAATTCATTCCAGATTTAAAAAACACAAGAAAACTATTTACAATACAACAAGAAATAAAGCATAAAGCCTTTTTAATTTGGAATGAATAAATAATCTAAAGTAAGAAGGAAAAAAAAAGAATCATACCTTGTGGGACTCGATCCCACGAGGTGTAGAAAAAAGGTTAGGAACAGCTAACAGTGCAATGCTTTAACCAGTAAGCCACCAGTACGCATGCATGTTTCGAGGTCCACATTTATTATAAACAAACTTTCTTTGGTTTTAGCTGGTCATTTACTTCCATGAGTGACGCTGCTAATAAGGACAGATTTTCTTTTCTTGTCCTCAGAGACCACAGAACTTCATCCTCCGCACCGGTAGAGTTCTTCTTTTTTACTTTTCGCTGTCATTTTATGAACGTACACGTTCTGCCTCTGAGGCAGGAAACGTAGCCTTATATGGCGTTTTGAGGGGTGGGAATCATGTAAATAAGCTCACGCGTGCACGCGCAGCTGTTTAGAACAGGTGAGATTCATCAACTTTAAGCAGCCCGTTTACACGCTTTTCCTGTGGATAGAAGAGTTTGTTGGATCTGACGTGGCATGTTCTTACGAACGCTTCTTAAGAACAAAAGTAGGAGAAAGTTAGGATAAGAATAAGAACATTTTCGTGCATGAGGGCCATTGTGCTGCTTTTACATGATTTTCCCCATATATTATATTAACACAATAAATCAAATTTGGCACAGTCATTGAATTATACAACAGATACAAGGTTGCCCTTTGTCACCGATTCTGTTCATAACTTTTATGGACAGAATTTCTAGGCGCAGCCAAGGTGTTGAGAGGATCCGTTTTGGTGACCTTAGAATCGCTTCTCTGTTTTTTGCAGATGATGTGGTCCTATTGGCTTCATCAGCTCGTGATCTACAGCTTTCGCTGGAGCGGTTTGCAGCTGAATGCGATGCGGCCGGGATGAGGATCAGTTCCTCCAAATCCGAGGCCATGGTCTTGAGCCGGAAAAGGGTAGCATGCCCTCTCCGGGTCGGGGAGGAGGTCCTGCCCCAAGTGGAGGAGTTTAAGTATCTCGGGATCTTGTTCACGAATGAGGGAAAACTGGAGCGTGAGATCGATAGGCGGATAGGTGCAGCGTCCGCAGTGAAGCGGGCGCTGTACCGGTCTGTCGTGGTGAAGAGAGAGCTGAGTCGAAAGGCAAAGCTCTCAATTTACCGATCGATCTACGTTCCCACCCTCATCTATGGTCATGAGCTTTGGGTTGTGACCGAAAGAACGAGATCTCGGATACAAGCGGCTGAAATGAGTTTTCTCCGCAGGGTGGCTGGACTCTCCCTTAGAGATAGGGTGAGAAGCTCAGTCATCCGGGAGGGACTCGGAGTAGAGCCGCTGCTTCTCCACATCGAGAGGAGCCAGTTGAGGTGGCTCGGGCATCTGGTTAGGATGCCTCCTGGACGCCTCCCTGGTGAGGTGTTCCGGGCACGTCCCACCGGGAGGAGACCCAGAGGAAGACCCAGGACGCGCTGGAGGGACTATGTTTCTCGGCTGGCCTGGGAACGCCTTGGGATTCCCCCGGAGGAGCTGCTCCAAGTGGCTGGGGAGAGGGAAGTCTGGGCCTCCCTACTTAGGCTGCTACCCCCGCGACCCGACCCCGGATAAGCGGAAGAAGATGGATGGATGGATGGATACAATGCTTTATCGTTTAGTAGATATCTAACTCTATAAAGTACAGTACTGCAATTGATTTAGATATTTTTGTTTTAACCAAATTTATATGTTGTTTCCATGATATATTATCAATAACTACACCCAAAATTTTTACCTCATTGACTCTGTGAATCACTGAGTCCTCGATTAAAAATGGAATATCAATTGATTTCTTTTAATTACTAAATATATAGTTTGTTTTCTCCAAATTTAATGGTCATTTGTTAAGTTTAAACCAGTTTTGGATTTTAACAAATTTCTTCATCAATAAATCCAGTAATTGTTCAATATTATTTCCAGAACAAAAAAAAGTTGTGTCATCAGCGAAAAGAACACATTTAGTGAGTCCATTTCATCTCCAGAACTGGACAGAAGAGTCGCGACACAAAAACATTCAGGAGAGTAGAACTAGAACCTCTCAGAACATGAAAACGGGTCGTTACTTCTTCCAGTTTAACAGCTGGACTTTTCTTTGGCGGGTCTGTTGACGACAGACAGTACCGGGTCCAACCCGGTTTGTTTGGCGTTTATGAACTGGACCCAGTTTGTTCCATGGTTTCAGTTGGTTCTGTCTTCTGTCAGAAAGAGCACGCGGAGCTGCGGAGGCACAAGGTCCACTGGAACAAGAAGCTTTCAGAAGTTCACGAGGAGAACAAACGTCTGAAGAAGGTTCTGCAGGAGACCCAACAGAAGCTGCTCAACCTGCCGAGACAGAACCGGCTCACAGACGTCATGAAGGTGAGAGGGAGGTCCGCTCAGTCCAACACCCAGAACATCCTGCTCACTCCGTCCATGACCTGATATGAAACATATCTGATCTATGGATGAAGGTGAGGATGATGAAGTTCATGATGATGGTGATGATGATGAAGTTCATGATGATGATAGTGACATTAATGATGATGATGATGATGACGATAAAGGTGATGATGATGAAGTTCATGATGATGATATTAATGATGAAGGTGATGATGGTGATGATGAAATTCATGATGATGATGGTGTTAATGATGATGGTGATGATGAAGTTCATGATGATGATGATGATAGTGATATTAATGATGATGATGACGATAAAGGTGATGAAGGTGATGATGATGAAGTTCATGATGAGGATATTAATGATGAAGGTGGTGTTAATGATGATGATATTAATGATGAAGGTGAGAGGGAGGTCCGCTCAGTCAAACATCCAGAACATCCTGCTCACTTAATAATAATAATAATAATGAATTTAATTTATAACGCACTTTTAACTGCAGTATGTAGCTTTTTTTATGAACACATTTCTTCACTCTGTCACTACCTCCTGACAGACTGATGTTAGCCAGGTAATCTCTGAAAAAAAAAAAATATATATTGTCCCCTTGCTTCTCCAGGTGGTAAATAAGCATTTCTAAAAAGAAAAGGTGACCCGCCATTTTCCAGCCAATAAAAACAGAGTTTGTAACCAGCCAATAAAAACAGAGCTTGAATTTGAATCAGCCAATAAAAACAGAGCTTGAATTTGAAATTCAACAGACCACAAGGGGGCAGAGCCACATATGGCTCTGAGGGGGAGGGATCAGAATGCTTTGCCTGTTGAAAATATTTCTAACTGCTGCAGTTCTACAGAAACTGCATACTGAACCTTTAAAGACCGTGTAAAGTGAATTTCAATATTTTCTTCAATAAACATTATAAATGTCATAATTGTAATCTTGTAAATGAGTAAAAAGTCTCAAAATTGTAGCTCAATTAATTTTGGAGTTATAGATCAAACTTTGTTTAAAGATATGTCTGCTTCAGGATTTTTTAGGCGTGGTTTAAATGTGACCGCGTTTCGTCACGCGGTCTAAAGCCCCACCCCCTGCAGCTCCAGCCGTATAAATTCGTTCTTCGCATCGGTGGAGCCATTCACTCGCGAATCGCAGATAGCATCAGATAGCAATAGCATAGATATTTTGTTCATTGTTAGCTAGCTAATCAATTATGCCTCGTTCCTGCATCTTCCCTGGATGTCGCAATGGTCAGGGCACCCGCTTGGTGACTTTATTTAATTTATTTTATTTACTTGATCTCTGCTGCTGTCAGCCGCGGACACACAGAGTGGACCTCACGTCCCCCGCGCGCAGCCACTGACACACAGAGTGGACCTCATGTCCCCCGCGCGCAGCCACTGACACACAGAGTGGACCTCACGTCCCCCGCGCAGCCACTGACACACAGAGTGGACCTCATGTCCCCCGCGCGCAGCCACTGACACACAGAGTGGACCTCATGTCCCCCGCGCGCAGCCACTGACACACAGAGTGGACCTCATGTCCCCCGCGCGCAGCCACTGACACACAGAGTGGACCTCATGTCCCCCGCGCGCAGCCACTGACACACAGAGTGGACCTCATGTCCCCCGCTCGCAGCCACTGACACACAGAGTAGACACACCGTCCCCAGAGCACAGCCACTGACACACAGAGTGGACCTCACATCCCCCGCGCGCAGCCACTGAAAAACAGAGTGGACCTCACGTCCCCAGAGCACAGCCACTGACACACAGAGTGGACCTCACGTCCCACGCGCACAGCTGCTGTTATGTATCTGTGTGATTTCACATTGTGTGCTCACATTCTAAGAAAATAAAAAGTTTGACTAATATTTTGCTGACAATTGCTTTTCACTGACCTCTTTGGTTTCCTATATTTTTATCTGGAGGTTCAAATGAGTAGGGCTGGAGAACTCCTATTAGGCTGCCAGCCTTCGCGAACATCTTCAGGGTGCAGGACTGCGCTGAAACCACGCCCACGCACTGACACGCCCCCAGCGTTTCAGACCAGGGCACAATTATGTTTTTTCATTATTTTTGAGACTTAATTTTATAAGGAAAACAATGTTTTTAATCAGTCAGATTTATATGGGTGATTAATAACACATATTTATGCCGTGTGACAAACTCAAAACACACATTTAATTTCACTTTACACGGTCTTTAATGAAAATCTCAAAGTGCTACAAAGTGCAACAGAATTAAATGTCAATAAAACAAGTAATAAAACAAGTAAAATCAATAACAGTATCAACTAAGATCACTTCATCCATGTATGAAACAGATCTGATCTATGGATGAAGGTGATGACGATGATGAAGTTCATGATGATGACGAAGTTCATGATGATGATGATATTATTAATGATGAAGGTGATGTTAATGATGATGAAGTTCATGATGATGATGTTAATGATGAAGGTTATGTTAATGATGATGATGAAGGTGATGTGTTGAACAGAAGCACCTGCACCTGGTGGAGGAGCAGCTCAGAGATCTGACTGTGGAACATCAGCAGCTGCTGCAGGCCTTCCAGGAGGTACACTGCTCCTCCTACTTATCAGGCTTCTCCGTTTCATTAGGCTCCTCCTACCTTCCTGTCAACCAGCTGATCCTCCTCCTCATTAGGCTCCTTCTTGTCATCAAGCTGCTCCTTTTAATCATCATCATGCTCCTTCTTCCCGTCATCCAGCTGCTACTTTTAAAGAGGCACTAAACTCAAAAGTAACTTTTTTTTATCTGATAAACTCCCTACAATGTGTCTAAAATGTTTTATAGCACTATGTCTGTGTTAATTTTCATGTTCTTGTGTGCATCTGTTTAAATCGGCAATATTTGGTCCAAAAATGTGTTTTCAGTAACCCTATGGGTTGAGCAGAAGAATTGCACCCTGATTTTCTGATTGGTCTACGATTTGCACTGTGACGTGTTTTCGCACTCTGTTGTCACGAAAGTGGTTCAAGCAGAGCCAATCCCCTGCAGAGATGAGAAGGTCCTCGCTGCAGTTCATACCTTATATGGAAGTGGTACATTGCACTCCGGAAGAGCTCTGCAACAAAGCATATTATAGTTTTAGGAATGGCACTAGTTATTTGTATATTTTAACTTATTTATTTTAAGAATACTTTTCACTTCATCGAAACTATTTGATTGTATTTGTTTTCTTATGGTGCGATGGACGAGTGATGCATGAATGCCAGGTTGGGGCAGTGGTGGTGGTGCAGGTTTGGGATCTGGAAGACCCAGGTTCGATCCCCGGTCATGGAATACCTTGTGGTATTGTTTTTTTTTTAGGCCTTTTGTTTTGGATAGATCGGGTGAGAATAGATAAATACATCTACATAATTATTCTTTGTTGTTGCTTGCTTGTAAGACGGAGCTTTAACTCCCACCTCCAGGAGAGCTTTGAACATGTTCCGAGGGAGTTGGGGGACATTGAGTCCGAGTGGGCCATGTTCCGCGCCTCTATTGTTGAGGCAGCTTATCGGAGCTGTGGCCGCAAGGTTGTTGGTGCCTGTCGTGGTGGCAACCCTCGAACCCGGTGGTGGACACCGGCGGTGAGGGATGCTGTCAGGCTGAAGAAGGAGTCCTATTGGGCCTTTTTGGCCTGTGGGACCCCGGAAGCAGCTGATAGGTACCGGCAGTCCAAGCGGCATGCGGCTCGGGTGGTTGCTGAGGCAAAAACTCGGGCGTGGGAGGAGTTCGGAGAGGCCATGGAGAATGACTTCCGTACGGCTTCGAGGCGATTCTGGTCCACCATCCGGCGTCTCAGGGGGGGAAAGCGGTACGCGACCAACACCATTTATGGTGGGGATGGCGTGCTGTTGACCTCAACTCGGGATGTTGTGAGTCGGTGGGCGGAGTACTTCGAAGACCTCCTCAATCCTACTGGCACGTCTTCCACTGAGGAAGCGGAGCCTGGGGACTTTGGGTCGGGCTCTCCAATCTCTGGTGCTGAGGTCACCGAGGTGGTTAAAAAGCTCCGCGGTGGCAGGGCTCCAGGGGTGGATGAGATTCGCCCGGAGTTCCTTAGGGCTCTGGATGTTGTAGGGTTGTGTTGGCTTACGCGACTCTGCAATATCGCGTGGACATCGGGGGCAGTTCCCTTGGATTGGCAGACTGGGGTGGTGGTTCCCCTATTCAAAAAGGGGGACCGTAGGGTGTGTTCCAACTATAGGGGGATCACACTCTTAAGCCTCCCTGGTAAGGTCTATTCAGGGGTTCTGGAGAGGAGGGTCCGTCGGATAGTCGAACCTCGGATTCAGGAGGAGCAGTGTGGTTTTCGTGCTGGTCGTGGAACACTGGACCAGCTCTACACCCTCAGCAGGGTCCTGGAGGGTGCGTGGGAGTTTGCCCAACCAGTTTACATGTGCTTTGTGGACTTGGAGAAGGCATTCGACCGCGTCCCTCGGGGGGTTCTGTGGGGGGTACTCCGGGAGTATGGGGTACCAGGCCCATTGATATGGGCTGTTAGGTCCCTGTACGACCGGTGTCAGAGCTTGGTCCGCATTGCCGGCAGTAAGTCAGGCTCGTTTCCAGTGAGAGTTGGACTCCGCCAAGGTTGCCCTTTGTCACCGATTCTGTTCATAACTTTTATGGACAGAATTTCTAGGCGCAGCCAAGGTGTTGAGAGGATCCGTTTTGGTGGCCTTAGAATCACTTCTCTGTTTTTTGCAGATGATGTGGTCCTATTGGCTTCATCAGGTCGTGATCTACAGCTTTCGCTGGAGCGGTTTGCAGCCGAGTGTGATGCGGCCGGGATGAGGATCAGTTCCTCCAAATCCGAGGCCATGGTCTTGAGCCGGAAAAGGGTAGCATGCCCTCTCCGGGTCGGGGAGGAGGTCCTGCCCCAAGTGGAGGAGTTTAAGTATCTCGGGGTCTTGTTCACAAATGAGGGAAAACTGGAGCGTGAGATCGATAGGCGGATAGGTGCAGCGTCCGCAGTGAAGCGGGCGCTGTCTGTCGTGGTGAAGAGAGAGCTGAGTCAAAAGGCAAAGCTCTCAATTTACCGATCGATCTACGTTCCCACCCTCATCTATGGTCATGAGCTTTGGGTTGTGACCAAAAGAACGAGATCTCTGATACAAGCGGCTGAAATGAGTTTTCTCCGCAGGGTGTCTGGACTCTCCCTTAAAGCCCCCAG